>BLSH010514966.1:2012364-2023080 GCA_018402905.1 Glandirana rugosa
CCCCCCCATAATTACACACTGCCATTGTGGAGGAGGAGGGGGGGGGCGGCGGCGGCAAAATTCACCTTCTCCTTAGTAGACAAAAATCCTTGCACCGGCCCTGCCTAACATTGTTTGGTAATTGGATTTTTTTTTTCTGGTAATAATGGCTTCATTAAGTACACTATACTTGATGTCTATGTCACTTTCTTTAATTTGTAGCAGTTGTGTTTGTTCCAGAAGGCTGTTATGTGTACCCAGGTGTAGGTGTTATAATTTGTTTTATGTTGATTATGTTTTGGGTTTTTTAATTTTTAGAACTTTGTCTTTTTTTTTTCAAGCCTTTATTTTTATATATATATATATATATATATATATATATATATATATATATATATATATTGGTATTTATTTTAATATTGCAGGATTACAAGTGGTGCTAATATCACGTTTGATTGCAAATAATCATTAGCTTTGATAGGAAGTCACAACAGAAATGCAGAGAACAGCCTCCCATTGCATCATGGTACTTGTAGGAGAGAAGAAGTGAACACACCCATTGTTACTGCAGGTGGGAACAATCATAAGACTGCCCACTTTCAGGTACTCCATATTTACTCACTAAAACAAACCTTTACAAATAAACTAAAACAGCTGCAAAAAAATAAAAGAAGACACAGGTTTTATAAGGGCAAAAAGAGAATTAGACTGATTACTTTACTTAATAAAATTCTAAAATTGAGATTTTAAACTGAGTTACACTTTAAGTGGTTAATAAAAGATTGCAAAGCTTGATGGAACATGGAATAAGACAGGTATTTCTTCTGTGTGATTGAAGAGTTATATATTCAAACAATGATCCTGCCATTAAAGTCTTTGTTCAGGCACTTCCTTTTATAAGGTGACAACACTGATATTTGTTCCCATGTGCTATCATCCTGTCACACAGGGGCATTTGTGAATGCAGTGAAAATGTGTGCAACAATGCAAGTTAGGCCCCAGTGTGGACCTGGAACAAGGGAGAGCCACGCCACACGGCCAACACCTACACGTTTATATCATTTAACACATCCCTATACCAACAAACAACATTTAGTATTAAAACTAAGTATGCGCTGCACAGAATGTTGGGTAGAGCCAGATTGCGCTAACAGTGGGAGGGTCTTAAAGGGGCATGGTAACATAAACAGACATTTTCAACACTCAGCTTTGTAACCTTTACAACACCCCCGTTCACACCAGGAGTCCTGTCTTATGTCAGAGTTTCCTTTTACATCAGAAACTACTTTCATATTGGAGTCCCCCCTTACATCTGTCACCTCCCTTAGATCAGGGGTCCCCCTCTTTTACTAGAATCCCCTTGTAGATCAGAGTCCTCCTTTAGAAGAGATTCCCCCCTTTAGATAAGAAATCCCCCCCCAGAGGAGATTTCCTCTTTAGATTACAGTCCTCCTTTAGATCAGAGCCCCGCCCCCTAGATCAGAGTCCTACATTAGAGACCACAGTCCCCTCCTAGATCAAGAGTCCCCTTTAGATCACAGTCTAATTACAGTGGTGATAATAATTATTTGATCCCCTGCAGATTTTGCAAGTTGGCCCACTTACAAAGTAATGAAGGGTCTATAACTTTTATCATAGGTGTATTTTAAATTATAGAGA
The DNA here is from genome assembly GCA_018402905.1 of Glandirana rugosa. Lineage (NCBI taxonomy): Eukaryota > Metazoa > Chordata > Amphibia > Anura > Ranidae > Glandirana > Glandirana rugosa. Next base: position 2,014,003 of record BLSH010514966.1, read on the forward strand.
CAGAATATCAACCAAAAAATCCAGAAAAAAACACACAATACAAATGGTATAAAGTAAGTTGCAGTTCAGTGAGTAAAATAAGTATTTGATCCCCAAGCAAAACATGACTTAGTACTTGGTGGAAAAACCCTTGTTGGTAAGCACAGAGGTAAGACATTTCATGTAGTTGGTGACCAGGTTTGCACACATCTCAGGAGGGATTTTACTCCACTCTACTTTACAGATCTTCTCTAAATCCTTAAGGTTTCTTGGCTGTAACTTGGCAACTCTAAGTTTCAGCTCCCTCCATAAATGTAATTTAACGTTAAGGTCTGGGGACTGGCTAAGCCACTTCATGACCTTAACCACTTGATGTCCGTGCTATAGACGAAAGATGGCTACAGAGCAGACCTCAAATGCCGGGAGGGCATCCATGTACGTCCTCCTATTCGCGCGCCTTTGGACACGGCTGATCACAGAGCAAGGTAAAGGGCCAATCACAGCGGGCCCTTTACCACGTGATCAGCTGTCAGCCTGAAGAAAAGAATAAAGCCGGTGACCGGCTTCTATTAGAGGGACATAAGTCCCCTAAGTGCCAACCAGTGCTTCTGATCAGTGCCCTCCAGTGCTGCAAATCAGTGGCCACCAATGCCACCTATCAGTGCTCAGCAGTGCTACCTCATTAGTGAAGGAGAAAAATTACCTGTTTGCAAAATTTTATGACAACATATAAAAAACTTTCTTTTTCAAAAATGTTGGTCTTTTTTGTTTGTTTAGCAAAAAAATAAAAAAAACAGTGGTGATTAAATACCACCAAAATAAAGCTCCATTTGTGTGGGAAAAAATGATAAAAATTTAATTTGAGAACAGTGCTGCATGACCACGCAATTGTCATTCAAAGAGTGACAGCGCTGAAAGCTGGAAATTGGTCTGGTCAGGAAGGGGGTACAAGTGCCCAGTACGCAAGTGGTTAATGTGCTGCTTCTTGAGCCACTCCTTTGTTGCCTTGGTGGTATGTTTTGGGCCATGGTCATGCTGGAAGACCCATCCACGACCCATCTGCAGTTTTCTGGCTCCAATCGCTCCAGCAGTTGTCTCCTTCTCACCAAGCTTCTTGCTAATGGTCTTTTAGCCCATTCCAGCCTTGTGCAGGTCTACAATCTTGTCCCTGAGGTCCTTTGCCAGCTCTTTAGTCTTGCCCATGATTGTTAGATTTAAAGTGGTTGTCAACTTGTGACAGCCACTTTAACCTACAGGTAAGCCTATAATAAGGCTTACCTGTTGGTGCCCTGCACATCTCCTAAACCTGCATGGTTTAGGAGATGTACAGTGTTCTGCTGTTCCCGAGGTCATTCGGCACATGCGCAGTTAAGAAACGGCCTCCGTGCCGTTCCTTCACTGTGATCGTGCCGCGACTGTCGGCTCCCATGCGCGTGTGATGTCACGCAACTCCGGCCAGTCACAGAACCGGAGTCGCGGCCCCGGAAGGAAGAGGGGCTGAAGATGGTCGCTGCCTGCACAGGGGACATCGCTGTGTGTCGCAGGCTTCGTTCGCAGGTAAGTGACACATAATGGGCTACTATGCGATGCGATGCAATCATGTGACGCTGTCGAGCGGTCCTTTGCTGTGTAGTGGCCAGTGACATTTCGCATTGATCCACAGACACTGACATATTGCATTTTTATACTGAGATGTTTGTGAGTATTTGACTTGCCTTCACAATAAATCAAGCTTCTTCGTCAAAACTTGCTGCACGATGAGGTGTTTTTACATTCTATTTCATATGCTACACTGAGGGAGCCCGTTCCAGAGAGATTGCTTTTCAGCCTTGGAGGAGGTGATATCTACCTGTGCCATTTATCCAGTTGGTAGATTGTTACCAACAAAGCTCCTTTGACCACCTTCCCGCAAAGTGGTCCAACAGCTGGGGTAAGAGCACACCCCAGAAGACGTCTATAGGAGATGAAACGCGTCAGTTCCGCCCTCCCCCAATTCACTGCATTTATGAAAGGGCTTGTTTTGATCTACTGAGATGTGAGTGTTTTTATACCTTTTACAAATTAAATTTACCATATGGTTTTACACTATGGTGAGTCTTTACATTTTATAACATGGCTGAAACTCCTGTGAGTGCCTTGGTCCAGTGAAAATGTTCCATTAAGGCCCGTTGATGACAGTTAAGATACCACAAGCAGTCCCTAATGATGGTCACAAATAATCCCTGTTGATGACACCTGGGTTTTTCATATACCTTCTATGCTGGCTGTTTGCCAGATTCTGGTAAGCAGTTTTAATTTGCGGTGGAGGATTTCTTATAAATAAGATCAGCTGGCACCTGTCACCTGTTTGGACTGATTTTTTTGCACTTATCACTTTACTGGATTTATAGTCACTTGGACACTTTATTAACTTGTTTGCACTTTAAGGCGAAGTATATAGGAGGCATACATCAGTCCCTTTTTTTTTGAGCACTTTTTTGCATCATTGTGGAGTGGACACTTTGATAGCATATTTTACATCATCATAAAGTACAGTTATTGGTATTACATTACTATTTTTTGTGCACTTTATGAAGTATTGTATATTGATTTTATACACGGATTTCCAATTCAGTTATCTCTACGAAGATATAGCGCTGCACTTCTTTTTTACTGTTCTTCTTTACAATCTGGTCCAATTGTCGTGCTAGCAGCTGTATTCATCATATAATTTTGTTACTATTGGTGAGCGCGATATTCCCTTTGTACTTTATTTCTTAGCTGGGGTAAGAGGCTTGTTTGAACTCCCTCCCTCTTGGTGACAGATCCGTCTCTTGCACTGCTCTGGATTTTATGCACCTATATGCTGATTTTTGGACTGCGTGTTTGCTTTGCTGGCCTCCAGTACAATTTTTATTATCTTTGTTGCACATGAACTCTGTGGACTTTTACTTACTGGTTCTTCCAGTCTATTTATGTGATTTGTTTTATATGTATTAAGCGCTGCATTTTTTATATATTGTTCTCTATTGCTGCCAAGAATTTATGCTAGCTACTCTTTGTAATCTCTGTGTAGCGCAGGCTCTGTAGTGTTTTTGTTTTTATATGATTATAAGCTATTTTTGAGCGGATGTGTTCTCAACGGGAGCATTAACGATTAATATTTACTCAAGAAACAATTTAAGTCAAACTCTACGTTTAGCTCATTGGGGACTAAAGTATTTAATGAATTAATCCATCTGGATTCTTTTTGGCTCAGAGTTCTGACCTTGTGGCTGCCCCTCCAAGATCTGTTAAATGTTTCAGCTCCCCAGAATTTTAGGTGTGTAGTATTTTTGTCCTGGACTTCTGCAAAATGTTTTGATACCCTATGCTTTGGAAGGCCTTTGATGATGTTCTGAACATGTTCTTTAATCCTAGTTTTTAGTGTTCTTTTTGTTCTTCCTTGTTCTTTCACTGAAGCACAAAACACTTTTATCCATGGACTTTTGTATAGTTGAATTTGCACATTGTTAATAATTTTAACAACTTTTTAAATTGACAGTACTAACCTGTGTACTACATGAGCACATGTTGTTTCCAGTCTATGGGAGCTATGATTATTGTTGGTTGGTAGGGGATCAAATACTTATTTTACAAACTGAACTGCAACTCAATTTATAAAATTTGTAATATTCTGGAATTTTGTTAATATTCTGTCTCTATCATTTAAAATACACATATGATACAAATTATAGACCCTTTGTTTCTTTGTAAGTGGGCAAAGTTACAAAATCTGCAGGGGGATCAAATAATTTGCTTCCCCCACTGTAGATGAAAGCCCCCCTAAATCTGGAGTTCCCTTTAGATCAGCATCTTCTATCATATCAGGATCACCCTTAGATTAGCAGTCCACCTGTAGATCAGAATATTCCCTTACATAAGAATCCCCTTTAGACCATTACACGCCCATCAGATTAGAAACTGCCTTTTGAATAGAGTCCCCCTTTGACCAGTAGTTGTCCCCCCTTAGATCAGAGTCCCCTTACCTTCTGAGGCGGGAACCCTGGAAGCCATAATAGAGGAGCCGGAGTCAGACAATTAAGTTGAGAGGTGGAGCAGCTCTGCACAGAGGACGTTTTGTCTTGACGTGCATGCTAGGGAAGCAGGTCATGGGTACTAGGATTCCAGCAGTCTTAGCAGCCAATGACAACAATGAGGATACTCAATGTGTGCAGTATGTGAGAGCATGGTGAGCCTCATCCCCCTTGACGCCCATGTGCCCCGCACATATTGCACTCATTGAGGATATGCTACTGCTGTCAGATGAATTCCCAATGAAGACTACAAACAGCTGTTTTGACACACATTGCATTGGCATTGAACCAATGAGTATGTTGCAGCGCTCCCTTTAAGCAATATATGACAAACTTATAACTAACCCAAACTCTATATATAAAATATCATGTCATGCATTTTGAAACTATATACAGCAAGTGATAAGTGAATCTGTATAATCTTTCAATATTTTAATAAAAAGTCCAATTCGTCAAAAACAGTCATCCAAAAGCAAAAAACATGTTCAAAATCTGCTATCATATTGTGAGTGCATGTTTAACTTGTTGAAAACAATTTTTTTTTATATAAAAAATAAATACATTTTGTTAGATTTTTTGCTTTGAATAACTGTTTTTTGATGAATGGTACTTTATTTACCGGTAAATAAAGTTTGGTTTAGTCATAAGTTTGGTAAAATTTGCTAAAAGGGAACACTGCACTATACCCATTGGTTAATTGTATTATTTATGTGAAGTGATTACACATATTGGTGTTTAGCAGCTCTTTTTTTCAGATAAATCACTATGTTTTTGAGCGTATTTTATTCATTGTCATATATTGGTGTAGTGCGGGGGTCATACATATATTTAGTCCCTTTGATTGCATTGGCATAGCCCACTGCTATCAGCAAAGCTGCCCTGAGAAATGATGTGTAGCCATCACAGGAAGTAGCCACAAAGAGCATGCTGATATGCAACAAAGGATGAAAAAAGGCAAAACTATTTTTTAAAAATGGCGCTAGCTTATAATGCACAGTGCTTTAGCAAAATAAATGTCATTTAGCTTATGTATTTTGTATATGGTATTGTGGTGACCAGGGCCTCCATCAGGAGGGTACAGCAAGTACTGTTGTAAGGGGCCCCAGTGTCTCAAGGGGCTCTTACAACAAAGACTTTAGCAGTCTTTAACATTGTAGTCTATGGGAGGGGTACACCTAATTTGGGGACACCGTTCTCCCGAACCATAGCCGATAAAAATACCAAACACATAGGTCACATAGAGAGGGCCCCCTGGGCAAAAACTGGTCCAAGTTCGGGACCTCCAGCACCTATGGTTTGGCCATACCGAGTCCCCAAAGTGACCAGTCATTGACTGGCAATTGTAGGGTGAATTTCAGACTTAACATTGGAGTGTACGGGAGGGGGGTCACCCGGTTTGGGGACACTGTTCTCCCGAACCATAGGTGATAAAAATACCAAACGTGGGTCACACGGAGAGGGCCACCTGGACCACAACTGGTCCATGTTTGGGACCTCCAGCACCTATGGTTCGGTGTGAGGTCTTATTGCAAACATCGGGTGAGGCCGTGCTGCCTGTGCACTGTTTTTTTTAACACCTTGGATCCCACACTAGCATGCATTGCACATTTCACTTGAATGGGTCATGCTTGGCAGACTACACCTGGTAAGTGTGGCAGGGTGTATAATTCCTATTGCGGCTGCAACATGGGTACACCCCTGGCCAGTGGGCGGATGTGGTGGAATGGCCAGTGGGCAGGCTCTTGGGAATGTTGTTGGTCAGACGGAGGGGCCCAGGTCTAAAGCTGTGTAAGGGGCCCCAAAATTTCTGATGGCTATCCTGGGGGTGACCGTCATTTTTGCAGAAGCTACCAGGTACATAGAGAAAACAACATTGTAAGCCCATTCTTAGCAAACAAAAAAAAACCTTCTCAGGCTCAAATACATTAATAGGATTAACACATTTGTTATTAGATACCACTGGATAACCAGGAAGATGCACCAGCCTTTATTATATACAATAAGGTGCGTGAATAATCCCATTACCTAACGTTTAATAATAATGTTTAATACATTTCTCTTTGATGAAGGACCCTCCCGGGATCATTCCCTTGTGAAATTTTTATTTAGTTCAAACACATTCATAGCAGTCACAGACACTGTGCCTGTTCTAAGAAAGCTATATTTCCAAGTGGTGCTTCTCAGGGGATCTCCTTAATGGTCTGTCCAGTGCTAGATTCCATTAGTGTTCAGTAAGTTGTTCAAGCTTTTGTAAAACAAATAATGACTTGAGGTCTTCTGACTTATGGCCATATTTTTTTTTTATTAACTCTCTGTGTAGGTCTAATGAGATAATATATATAGAATATATAATAGGAGTCTTCGTGTTTCTCATTCTCTGAAATCTTTAGTCAATAATGCTAAAGGAAGACAGTGGATAGCTGAAGTCTGAATGATCACCACAGCCAATAATAGCATATTTTTTAAGTCAGATGTAAGGCCCTGTTCTTTTGTATGGACAGCTTGTAATTTGCTGCATGGCATTTTGATTCTCTTTGATACTTTTTGGCAAGTGACCTTGATCAATCATACTGATACAGAAAGGTACTACATTCATACACTGGCATGATTTCAACTATAACTGGATCTAAGCAGGCATCCTTGTGAACCTGGAATGACCTAAATAATACCCAAGCTATCAGTAGAGCACAAATAGATTTATAGGCAAAAATTACCTTTGGTACTTTTTAAGTCATGCTAGGTTGACTTGAAATTGCAGAAGTACATGTTTAGTGCTTAAAGGGATTGTAAACCCTCACCTTGTAAAACAACCCATTCAGTTTAAAATAGACATGAAAGGCAAACATTTGTGTAAAGATATTTTAAAAAAACATTATAAATACCTTTTTATTTCTTATTGGTTGAACTAAATGGACGTTTTTCAAGCGGACTAAATATGTAACTATGTAACATTTCCTCTGTTCTCATTTGCATAAAGCTGGGGGGGGGGGGGGAGAGAAGCAGCAGCACATTGAACTTCCCAGTGAAAGGCTGTGCTGGAGGGGCTGTGTTGCAGGACAAGTCTAATCATTGGAGAAAAGCACACTGAGTTTCCAGCATAGCTAGAGAACTACCAGGTTGCGTTATCATGCCTAGTGTGGTCAGTTTTAATAGGAAAGCAGTGGGACTGGCAGGAACACCAGGGATTTCACACAAAGGAAGCAATAAAAAGAAAACAGGATACTTTATCATACAAGTACATGGTACAGCAGGCACATATCAGGAATATGAAATATTGGGTTTACATACTTTTTAACCACTTAACGACCACCCGCCATCATCTGACGGCAGCAGTCTGACTTGATATCGCAAATCGCTGTCACCTGACGGCGGCTGTGAGATAGGGCATTGTGGCCGTGCGCGCTCACCGTGTATCGGGGGAGCCAGAGAGCGGGTAGGGTGGACTCGATGGCCGCTGGCTACCTGCGATCGATCTCCCGCAGTGACAGAATGGAGGTCCATGTATGTAAACAATGGATCTCCGTTCTGTCAGTGGGGATGGAATGTGATTGTAGGCTCCCTGTATATGGGAGCCACGATCACTCTCCTCCCCCAGTCAGCCCAGCCCCCACACAGTCAGTAACACATCCCAGGGAACACCGTTAACCCTTTGATCACCTCCTAGTGCTAACCCCTTCACTGCCAGTGACATTTACACAGTAATCAGTGGATTTTCATAGCACTGATCACTGTATAGATGCCAGTGGTCCCAAAAAAGAGTCCGACATGTCTGCCGCAATGTCGCAGTCCCACTAAAAATCGCAGATCCGCCGCCATTGCTAGTAAAAAATAAAAAAAATAAAAACCCCATAAATTAATTCTCATCACTCGTAAATGCGGCAACTTTTGCGCAAAACAATCAATATACGGCGATTGCGTTTTTTTTTTTTATACCAAAATTATATGTATTTTGGATATGGATATGTATTTTAGCAAAAAGTAAGAAATCTAGTTTTTTTTGTTTTTTTTTGCAAACTTGTCGCTTTTTGTTTGTTTATAGTGCAAAAAATAAAAATCAAAGAGGTGATCAAATACCACCAAAAGAAAGCTCTATTTGTGGGAAAATAAGGAAGTCAATTTTTTTTGGGTACAACGTCGCACGACCACGCTATTGTCAGTTAAAGCGACGCAGTGCAGAATCGCAAAAAGTGCTCTGGTCCTAAAGTGTGACCTTCCGGGGCTGAAGTGGTTAAGTCGAATGGGCAAATCTATTTGTAAATGTATTTTGGAACACATGAAATATTAGCTTCTTAAAAAACTAAACCAATCTGGTGAAAATAATTCCTTATTCACACTAACACACAGATATCAGATATCCTACCTTGCTTCCACTGGTGTGTGGATATTGTGCTGTCACAGAAGGGGCTTTGTTATCTGTAACTTTTGAAAGAAGCAGCTGACAAGTTTCTATCCACTCATCACATGAACCCTGGGGAAGTAAAGAACAAGATTACAAAGACAAAGAAGAATAATACATAGAAACATAGAAAAGTGACGGCAGAAAAAGACTGAGTAGTCCATCGAGTCTGCCCCTTTTTATTTTTTTTTTATTTTTTTTTTTACATTAACCTTGTTGTCTGACAATAGATTTATGATTATCCCAAGCATGTTTGAAGCCATTTACTGTTGACTGTCTCACAACCTCTGTTGGTAGTTTATCCCCGTACAGAATTACAGTTTCGTGAATTTAACCTCCCTTTCAGATTGCGATAAGAATTGGTAGGAAAGATGGATAGAAACTTATGTAGTTCCCCCACTTATTCCAAGTCCTCCCGTCAGAAAAGTTATACTTTGGTTTTAGTTCTTGTGCCCCTGTACTGGAGTTTGATTGACCCCCCTTTCAAGTTTTGATTAGAATCTTTCATAATAAAATGACTTTCCCACCAACTACTAACCCTATTTGATGGTTGTCTCCAACACTCTGTCAGTTGTCATTTACCGAAGTTTGTACGAACCCTATTAGTATTTAGATAACAGTCTGTTGTTCCAATTACATTTTTTTTTT
>BLSH010514966.1:2023119-2035578 GCA_018402905.1 Glandirana rugosa
TTAGATTTCCCAACTAAGATCACAGCAATATGGTAAGTCCTGCTGCTTACTTTTTCAATGCCTATTTACCAAGTGAATGTTAATTTCTTATATGGTTCAGTGAAACATATACTGTATATGATCATTCCTAGCTGAACTGTAAATGTTAAAATGACCACAGAAAGCATCTCTGCATATGTTTATACAACAGACACAGCTCATGAATGTACTACGTAGACCATTACCATTACAAAATCATCATATAATGGTCAAGGTCTCATAATTAGATCTTGTGTTTCTATTCTCACTAAAATGGTTGACCATTATCATCTCCTGTAGCCATTACCTTTTGTACCTCCTCACCTCCCTTTAGATTTTAAGCTCCATGAGCAGGGCCCTCCTATTCCTTCTGTATTGAACTGTATTGTATGTAATTCTACTGTGTCCCTTCTTTATTGTAAAGCGCTGCGCAAACTGTTGGTGCTATATAAATCCTATATAATAATAATTATGCATAGGATACTCACTCTAGCAGACCTCCTTAAAAATCAGATAGTGTTTAAAGACAGGAGATAAACATTCTGTACTATATGGACCGGTAGTCGAAACTTATGAGGAATAGGGGGCCTCAGCTGCAGTCCCTAAAAGTACCAATGTTACAGAAGACTTTAGAGCCTGCAGATACTATATGCGATAGGAGATATCAGACCTTGTAGACATGCTGCAGGTGTTATTAGAGTCTGGAAATCTAATGCAGGAGACAGTTAAGAGACTGACATTTCTAGAGATCGCTTCCATTACAGTTCCTTTGCAAATCAATACTCCCACTTACGGTACCTGCAAATGGCCCCATAGCAAGTACCAAAGGGACACAGGGAGGTTCAACCAGGGTACAAACTTATACAGGTGTTGTATACATAAATCTATATGTACCTTGATTGTCTGCAGCTGCCTCAGCTCATAACCATCATCTTCACTCTGAGGAATGCACTCCACCATCTCCTGGCAACACCTGAGATACAAAAGATAACTTAATTTGAACCAAAAAAAAAAAAATGTTAACTTAAAGTCAAATTCTAGTTTAAAATATTTTATTTAGGTTTGGATAGAGTGAGAAAAAGTTAAAATTACTGGCAGATATTTATTACTATGCTAATATTTGGAATATTTACTTTCTCCCCATGCCTGAGACATATTGAATTGTCATTGAGTCCTTACTGCAGAGATGTCTCCTTATTTCCTTTACCAGTGACACTCTCTGTGCCATGGTGTGGAAGAGTGTCAGTAGGACAGGAAGTGGGGGAAATGTCCCTAACAGGGTCAGAGGCAGGAGGGAAAACCTGGCAGGAGTATTTAATAAACGTAATAGAGTATAAATGTATTGACAGATGTGGATCCATGTCTAAAGGCTGGACACCAACGTATCATGCAACTAACTAAAGTGCATTGTCCAACATTTCATACAACTAAATAAAGTGCATTGTCCAACATTGGACCTTAACATGTATGTGACAGTAGTTCTTCAAGACTAACCTGTGCAACACATTTTGTGAATGGATGAAAAATTAAAATGGAATAAACAATTGATTTTTTAGGCAGTAAACAATCAGCTTCTGGTATAGTCCATAAAAATGCATGTAACCAGTGCAAGAAATGTTGTGAATGGATGAGTGAATACATTTAAAATTAGTAAACAAATAGATTTTTGAGGTAATAAACTGTCAGCTTCAGGTATAGTCCATAAAATGCATATAATGACTTTAAATTCTTGATTTAATCACTGCACCGCTGTGATTAAATTGTCTGATGTTTCAATGTGAAAATGCAATGACTTTTCCTCCTTCCCATGTGTTCTAGTCTCTCTCCTGCATTATACTGGGCATGTAGCGCATAAAGCTATCTTTTGGGGTTGGTGTAGTTTGGTCTGGTCACCTCTGGGAGTCCCTCCTGGCTTCTCCAGCCCTCTGTATCCTCTGTCAGCCTTCAGTAGTCTTGAAGAACTACTGTCACATACATTTTAAGGTCCAATGTTGGACAATGCACTTTATTTAGTTGTATGAAATGTTGGTCAATGCACTTTAGTTAGATGGTATGATACATTTGTGTCCAGTCTTGAGACACGGATCCACATCTGTCAATACATTTATAAACTACTAAGTTTATTGATCAATACACAAAGAGGATATAACAGTTCACTCATTTATTTAGAGTGCCACACTACATTTATTCTTTCTTTTGCACAATAGTCACAAATAACTATTAAGTGTGAGCAGCAATCTCCTAGGACATCGTTAATAGTGGTAGCGCGAGGATCATACATCACTTTTTTCACTGACAGGAGTATTAACCCATTTCCACAATGTCCACTAAAAAGAGTTGTTGGTAGTGCTGGGCTTTAAAGCAGAACTCCAGGAAAAAACTATTTTCCATGTTCTTGTTGCTAATCTCCTACCTTCACCAACTATGCCACCCATCTTCTGCTGAGCTCTGTAGTTCCTCTGTAGTAGCCTACAGAACTTGCTGAAAAACCCCTCTGACATCCTGTTTGTAAGACTGCTGGCTGGCAGCGGTCTGACATGCCTTCCCGTAGTTTTCTAATAGCCCAGCAGGCATTTCTATTTCCGCCTGCTGGGCTGTAGGTGGCGGAGGGGGTCTCAAAGCCCCCTTCGGTCTGTGCCGCCCATAGAGGTGGTTTCCTCCTCCCTCCTTCTCTCTGCCAGCACCGCTCCCCCCGCGCTTCCCTCGTCCACTCACCCGCCCACCATCTCTCATCAATGATTGCAGAGATCTCCTATGAAATGTCTGGTATTTCTGGAATGTCTGGCATGCTTGCTATGTGACACTGCTCTGTATTTTTCTCCTTTCACAGCCGTATTGTAATATACACAGCAGAGTGCACTGTTCCGATACAGCTGTGACAGGAGAAAGTTGCATAGTGGAGTTCACATAGCAAGCATGCCAGACATGCCAGAAAAACCAGGGACATCATAGCAGGAGATCTCTGCTATTCCTGGAATGCCTGGCATGCTTGCTATATGAACTCCACTCTGTGACTTTCTCCTGCCATAGCCGTATCAGAACAGTGCACTCTGTGGTGTGTATTACAATACGGCTGTGACAGGAGAAAAATACAGAGCAGTGTCACATAGCAAGCATGCCAGGCATTCAAGAAATACCAGGCATGTCATAGCAGAAGAGTGCTGGCAGAGAGGAGAAGGAGGGAGGAGGAAACCACCTCTATGGGCGGCACAGACCGAGGGGGGGGGTCACAGCATTGATAACCGCCACTGGTGGTGGGCACGGTGTCACCGCAATGATGGGCACTGATAAGAGGCACTGGTGGGCACGGTGTCACCGCAATGATGGGCACTGATAAGAGGCACTGGTGGGCACAGTGTCGCCACACTGATAAGCGGTATCGGTGGGCAAAGTGTAACCACACTGATAAGTGCCACTGTGAGACTCCACTGATGGGCACTGATAAGTGGTACTGGTGTGACCGCACTGATATGTGGCATTGGGGTGACGGCACTGATAGGCTGCACTGTTTACTGATACCGTACACTTCCATATATCTGTAGGAGGGGTTTCCACCATCCCTGCACAGTTTCATTTTTATGTCTTATTTTAAGTGTGATGAGTATTATATGTGACGTTACATTTCACAGAGACCGGTATTGTGGATATTGAAGTTTATTAAGATTTCCATACATTACTTCTGTGGTGTGGCTAGGGATGTTCTCATGTACACCATACCAGCACTGATTGTTATAAAGATTTCAAATCTACAGCAAGAGGAGTAATATTTCTAATAGTGAATTACAGCAGAGTACAGTGTGTATAATATATCATTATGGGATGTGTGTACAGTTAAGCAATGATTACAGAAAGCATGTAAGGGCAATATGTTTATCTCCTTGTGGCTGGAGGAGAGAGAACATATGTTGTGTGTCACTAGTTAGTGGGCCTGGCTGCAGAATGAGGGGCGTGATTCATGTTGAAGTGGGCTTTTTCACATTTACATTTGCAGGCTAGTGTACCTCCCACATTCATTGAAATGTGCAAAGAATGATGGGAAATGTTGTCTAAACAGAGAGAAGGGGATATGATGCAATCACTCTTCTAAATACATGCCTGCATCTTTTGAACGAGAGAGACCACTTCCTGTAAATTAAATTGGACATATCTCTTTAAAGGTAAGGAATTTCACAAATGTAATAACTGTTTAGTGTAAGGGGGTTTACTAATGGGGGGTTCTGCTTTAAATCTCAGTTTCAACAAGCTTGGCATGGTTTAAAAAAAAAAAAAACAATACTTAAGTAGCAATACTAAAAATAGGTGATGGAGCTATATGTTTTACCACCCAGCCACAAGTTCACATTGTCATGGTCACAGTGTGGCAAAATCTTTGACAGGCAGTACCGCCGCCAACCACAACACATTTAAATGAATAGGGCTTTCCACAACCACTCTACAACCATGTCTGATGCATTCAGTTGCAGCTTCAGGCTTTCAAGGATTAAAATGAGTGTGAGGAGGTGAAATATTGCCTCAGAGCTGCCTGTCAAATACCACCGTGGATAGCTTTTCAGGGGATCGGCAATGAGGGCCACATGTGTAAATGAGTCCTAAAATTGCAGAAAACACGTAATCAGTAAGTTATAGAGAATTTATTCAGATATAAGCTTACCTCATGATGTAAGTGGAGAAACTGTTTAATTTGTTAGATAAGTCAAGGGCTTGCTCTTGAACATTCTGCACAGAAACTGGAGAAGCAAATTCTTCCTCACCAAACTCAGTATGTGTAGCAGAATGTGTGGTGTCTGAAGGATCAGAGGAGTAGTCTGGAGATAATAAGATCAGGACATTCACCATGTACTGGACCATTGCTGTGTGAAGGGTTGTTACCTGTAGAAAGACTTTTTTTTTAATAAAGTCAGTATGTCCCAAATGTTATAACAGTAGGGTACAGAAAAAAGAATGACTATAAAGTTGGATTCTAAAAGTTACCCAAGAGTTACATTATTAAAAACGTGCTGTTCTACGTTCATATAAAAACCTTTTAACCAATATTTCATAAAAGATTTAAAAAGTCAAGGTAGTTTGAAACATTTAAATTTTGACTTATCAACTGGGGGGTAGGCAACACAGTAAACAATGCTAACAGGACCACATAATAAAGTCAGGAAAGAGCTCAACAGAACTCTCAGAGCAGCTTGCAGCACCTTATGTCCCAAACTGGCCTGAACATCCCCCTTGTAAAATTTAACATGAACAAAAGACCAGGTTGCAGCTGTGCAAATCTGAGAAACCGATGCCTGATACTGAAAAGCCCATGAAGCAATAATGGGTCTGGTACATTGCATCTTAACAGGGAAAGGAAGAACCCTTTAGCAATCCTTTAGACAAAAGGCTTGAATGATGTCTTGTCTAATCCTCCTAGCAATGGTGGAGTGAGATGCAGGGGGCCTTCTGCGGAAACCTTCAGGAAGGATAAAGAAAGATTAAAGTTGCTGAAAAGAGGCTGTATCTAAAAGTTAGACTCTCACAGCAGGTACCAGGTTGAGACAAAAGAGTAAATATTCCTTGGGATATTTTGGAGTAGAACATAAAGAGGAAAGGGCAATCTCCTGGTTGAGGATTTAGACTTCAAGAAAATCTTGTACTTTTGTAACAGTAAAAAGGTTATTTACAGGATAAGGCTGCTAACTCCATGACCCTTCACACCAAGGCGACAGAAACAAGAAGCCCCCTTGCAAATGAGGGCAAACAAGGAAATATGCCTAATAGGTTCGAAGGGAAGCCTCTGAAGGGCCTAAAAAACTGTTTATGGTGCCATGGAGTCATAAAGAAACGTGCAGGGGGAAAAATGTGTGCAACACATTGCACAAAGACCTTAACTAAGAAATGAGAGGCCACTGCTCTCTGAAGCAAAACATTCATGGTCGAGATTTGCCCTTTAATGATACTCAAGACTAGATACCGGTCCAGTCCATACTGGAGAAAGAACAGGATATGTCCTACAGAGCATTATCTAGAATGGAATTTCCTAGTTTTGTATTATGAAAAGTAGGTCTTCCAGGTGCAATTCTAGACTTTGGGAGAAGTCTACTTTCTGGCCTTCAGAAGGGTAAGGATGACCAAACTCAATGGGTCGCTGTCTCTCATGATCTGAGCTTTAACAGTCATGTCATTAAAGCCAGCAGCCAAGGAGCAGGATTTGGCCACCAGGTCTTGGGAAAGGTGCACAGAGAGTGCTCCAGGAATCTAAATTTGCCTGGGTACCACATCCTCCTGGAGTAGTCCAGCTCAGTGAGAATCACCGGAATGCCCTCTATCTCAATCTTATGGAGCAGATGAGGGAGGGGCTGTAGAGAAGGAAAGGAATAGATCAGGCTGTATGGATATTTAGTGTGTAAATGCAAATGAATATGAATAAAAACAAGAATGGGGAAAAACATAAATGCAACTAAATTCTTATAAATACAAACAATCCAAATGTGTAAACAAGCCCATGAACTGAATATAAAGTGCCCAGGTTGCAAAATTCTTCACATGCAAGGATGAAAAAAAATCACCTAGTGTTCTTGTCCACACTGTGGCACAACCACCTAGAAGACGTGCACTCACCAGATGCATCCCTTAATTTATAGGTACACTGAGCGCTAATCCAATAAGCATCCACTGTAAGCAAAACAGCTCGGCACACCGTCTCCTATAACGCATACCGTATATATCTCCTGCATAAATACGAAGCTCAAATAAATCAGAACTTCAACGTAGTATAATCCTGTCTTTATTTAAAAATAAAATTACTTGCGATTTTTAAACTCACATATATAAAGCGCACCAAGCTGTACCAGACTATATCAGGCATTATCATGGTCAACAAATGTACCACATGTAATGGTGTGAATAACACAATGGCAATCTCCACTGTCACCTCTCCAACCCAGAGTGCTAGTGGCTTTATGCAGCATTCATGGCGAGGTCACAAGTCCTGCCCAACATGTTTTGACATTACGTCTTCATCAGGCTCCACAGTCATGTAGTACTTTTTTAAGGATCACTAAGACAGGCTGATTTTGTTTGTTATAATTTAAAGTGAACAATGGTTCCACTTACAGTGAATTTTAACTTTTCAATATACGCAGAGGAAGAATACATTAAAGTAGGATTAAATGCAAAACTTGTTTTCATTTTGAATAGAGTAAGAAAGTGAGAGGAAGTCCCCCCAAAGTGAGGAAATCCCTGGTTGTCACCTTAGGCACCAGAACTATTGTCCCAATTGTAAGTTTTCCCCTCTATTCCCATTCTGGTGATGACAGCAATAACAACCTGACAGGTGTTCTAATCCTTCCCAACTCTATACAAAACTAAAAGCAATGTTTTGTCTTTAGTCATACTTTAAAATAATACATAATGATCCTGGCACTTTATGTTATAGGATGGCAACGGTTTGCATTCCCTATTGTTCTCGTGCGTTGCCACCTCTCACACACTCTTCCAAGGAAGACTGCAACTCACCATACCAACACACTTTGCACGATCATGGTCCACTGTTGTCACCATTAAGGCTGCTTTCACACTGGGGTGACGGGTCCATTAGCAGTAATGCACCGCTAGTTTTAGCAGCGCTTTGGTGTTGCTTATCGGATGCTAGTGGGGCGCTTTTAACCCCCAAGAAGGGGTTAAAAAGGGGTTAAAAGTGCCCGTGTTGCGGCGCTTCGGAATTACATTTCAAGCGTTTCAGAAGCGCTGCCCATTCATTCTAATAGGCAGGGGCGGTTTAGGAGCGGTGTATACACCGCTCCTAAACCGCCCTAAAGATGCCGCTTGCAGGACTTTTTTTTCCGCCCCCGCAAGCGCACCACCCCAGTGTGAAAGCACTCGGGCTTTCACACTGGGGCTGCAGGGGAGGCAGTTTTCAGGCGCTTTACAGGCGTTCTTTTTAAGGCTAAAGTGCCTGGAAACTGCCTCAGTTGGAAAGGGGTCTAAAAAATGCTGTCTGAGAAATGCCATACATTTTTTTTAAATTGTGATTAGCATTTTGTTAATATTTATAAAACACAATTTCTAAAACAAAGACTACAAACCTGCTGGTTAAGCTGCACGTTGTCCCTCTCTGTTCCATTTGTGATATTTAGAACCCAGTGCTGCAACATCTTAAAGACATCTTCAGGCTCCAACCTGTGAGTAATGCATACATTTATAGAATGAGTATTCACATGCTGCACAGCTATATACTTGATAACAGCGGTAGTAGATGCTGAGAGCAGCATATGGATGGCACTGTCCAATATCCAGTCCAAATCCATGTCAACCTCACACTCATCCTTATACATGCTTTTTCAGTAGCAGAAGTAGAAGAACCATGAGAGAAATGGATGTATGACCATATACCATCAATTTCAGGGACCTTATCAGTAGGGATGCAGCGATACCAATACTGGTATCGTCGACAATACTAGCCATTTTCGCGAGTATCGGTACTCGCCAAAATACTCCGATACTGGAAATCGATACCAAAAGCGACGTTGCTTGGGAGCAGACCGCCCCCTCCGACCAGGGCCGAGAAGGAGCGACTGCCCTGGGCGGGATCTTGTAAGGAGGGAGGAGGGGCACTGTATTGCGATCTGAACCATGCTCTTTGCATACAGGAGAAACTCTCCACCAACTTGCCTGGCTGTCACACCTCCCTGCGCCCTGAACTCTGCTACTGCTGCACACAGAGGTAAGGTTGTGCATGTGCACAATGTGTACATCCTTTCTGCATCTGCAGCAGCCATATCAGGGTCCACGCGGGAGAAGGTTGCTCTCTCCCAGCTTTGGCTGTTGTCACAGTAAGCCTAGCTGGATCGAGGCTCTCAGTCTGAGGAGCAGTAGAGGTGGGCGGAACTGGCAAGAGAAAGTTCAGCACAATGCAGTACCGATCTCTGTGAAGACCTGCAGTCTTCAGAGCTCTCTCCAGGCTAGCTAAGTTCCAGATTCAAACCATATAAGCTGCTACTAAGGTGAAGTGCTGAAATATATGTGCTGTATATGTAACTGGGTTAGTGTCAGATATAAGAGACTGTGACCATGTGTTTAGTTATTACTTTCTATTTATCTGTATTCAGCAAGTGATGAGACCACAGACCAGCACAACATCACTACTTCACAAGATCAGTTGAAATCTTTTTGGACATTGTGTTTTTTGTTAACTTGCATTTGTCTCCTGTACCATGCCTGCAGTCTCTGGCTGTCTCCTGTACCATGCCTGCAGTCTGTCTCCTGTAACATGTCTGCAGTCTCTGGCTGTCTCCTGTACCATGCCTGCTGTCTCTTGTACCATGCCTGCAGTCTGACAGTCTCCTGTACCATGCCTGCAGTCTGCTTTCTCCTGTACCATGCCTGCAATCTCCTGTACCATGCCTGCAGGCTCTGGCTGTCTCCTGTACCATGCCTGCAGTCTCTGGCTGTCTCCTGTACCATGACTCCAGTCTGACGGTCTCCTGTACCATGCTTGCAGTCTTTGACGGTCTGGTGTACCATGCCTGCAGCCTGACAGTCTCCTGTACCATGCCTGCAGTCTCTGACAGTCTCCTGTACCATGCCTGCATTTTCTGACGGTCTGCTGTACCATGCCTGCAGTCTTTGACGGTCTCCTGTACCATGCTTGCAGTCTCTGACGGTCTCCTGTACCATGCCTGCAGTCTCTGGTCTCCTGTACCATACCTGCAGTCTCTTATGGTCTCCTGTACCATGCCTGCAGTCACTGCTGTCACTTCTGCCTGTTGCCTCCTTCTTCCCTCCACCAGCTGTCACCTCTGCCCTCATGTCTCCCAATAACCCTCCTATCCCTATCCTCTTCCCCCCAGCGATCACAGCCTTTTCCATCCCAACCCACCCACCCCACAATCCCTAATTCACCCTACCCTCAACTAACTTGCCCTCACTTACCCTCTACTCCCACCCTGCTGTCACCCAACTCCCTAACAACCATTGCCCCCCCCACCTCCCAAACCACCCCTATTCCT
This sequence comes from Glandirana rugosa, assembly GCA_018402905.1. Lineage (NCBI taxonomy): Eukaryota > Metazoa > Chordata > Amphibia > Anura > Ranidae > Glandirana > Glandirana rugosa. The sequence goes on from BLSH010514966.1 coordinate 2,033,118, forward strand.
AGGCGATAGGCATCGGTAATTGGTATTGGCGAGTACCTGCAAAAGAGTATCCGTACTCATACTCAGTGTTTAAAAAGTGGTATTGGTGCATCCCTACTTATCAGGCCTCTTTTTAAGGTTCAGACATCCTTAATTATGAACCCAACTTGCCCCAAATATTTAAATTATCACCAGCAAATAGAAAATCAACAACATTGTCACAATGACATCAACAAGAAGCAGCATTTGATGCAAGTTGTCATCTGCATTGAGTTAACATAATTAAAAAGCATATTAGGCATGGCATAAAAATACATAGTTTCTACCAGTACATGCTGACTTGCCTGTGCTTATGTGCAACAGTGGTTGTTGATGTCATTGTGATGTCAAATGTTAATTGCTATTGGTATTCTGGGGGTTCCTATATTTTAGATATGGCAAAAAATGTGCTTCTGCTAGTACATACAGAAAATACTGCATTAACGTTTACCCCAGTGACTTGCAGCATGCACCCTGTGCTTATGTGCGGCCGTGATTGTTGAAATCGTGATGTCAAATGCTAATTGCTACTGGCATTCTGTTGCCTGGGAAATATTCACAGGAACCTTGTATTTTCAAGGATGTCTGAAACTTGATAACAAGACCCCGCTGATGGTTTGAAATATTGGTGATATGATATATACTTTAATAATAATATGTATTTATGCAAATGTTTTACTTAGGATGCAATAAATTAACCTTTATAAAACACAGTTAAGCTGGGAATCTGAATATTTTTTAAGCATATACTTCTCTTCAGGCCCCATATATGTCTGCATTCCATGCTTTTGCACAGTTCTTCATTCTTCTGTTTGTTGCGTGACAGTCCTACATGCGACAAAAGTGTCAAAGTAGCCCCTTTGCCTTTTTTTAGGTGATTAACCTTTTGCATTTGCTAGCCTCCTTTGGGGTGCCATTAGGAATTAAGGTCATTGCAAGCAAAGTGAGATATCGCTGCTTACAGGTGAGTCGGCATCAGCTGCAATTTAAGGTGAATACCATAGGGTGGGGTGCACACCCTGCCACTGCAGCAGTCACACGTGAAACTGAAAAGTTTGGAACACCTGCACACCCAAACAGGATAATAATTTGATTAATTTATGGAAAAGTCATAAAAGCACTGGATGGGCACAGGCAGGAGAAGAGGAAGGATGAGGTTGCCGTGTTTCACGCAATTTACCTGCTTTGTCAAAACCACAGAAATGCATACGATGCACTCTATTATATAAGGTGGATCACATGACAGTCCAGGTGTATTCAATTGAGTGATTGCAAAAACATTCTGAAAAACACTTTCTGTTTAATCACTTGACCACTGGGCACAAACCCCCTTAACAACCAGACCAATTTTCAGCTTTCAGTGCTCTCACATTTTGAATGACAATTACTCAGTCATTCAACACTGTACCCATATGAAATTTGTGTCCTTTCTTTTGGCGGTATTTAATCACGGCTGCGTTTTTTATTTTTTGTGCTATAATTAAAAAAAAAAAAAGAAAGAAAATTTTGTAAAAAAATGAATTTTTCTTAGTTTCTGTTATAACATTTTGCAAATTAGTAATTTTTCTTCATAAATTTTGGCCAAAATTTATACTGCTACATATCTTTGGTAAAAAAAACAAAACAAATTAGTGTATATTATTTAGTCTTTGTGAAGATTATAGAGTCTACAAGCTATGGTGCCAATCACTGAATATTGATCACACCTGATGACCTATCTCATTTCTTGAGACAGTAACAAGCCAGGAAAGTACAAATACTCCCCAAATTACCCCTTTTTGGAAAGTAGACATTCCAAGGTATTTAGTAAGAGGCATGGTGAATTTTTTGAAGTTGTCATTTTTTCCCACAATTCTTTGCAATATGAAGATTTTTTTTTTCACAAAATTGTCATACGTTAACAGGTTATTTCTCACACCCAGCATATGCATACCACAAATTACACCTCAAAACACATTCTGCTCCTCCTGAGTATGGCGATACCACATGTGTGAGACTTTTACACAGCCTGGCCACATACAGAGGCCCAACATGCAGGGAGCACCATGAAGCGTTCTAGGGACGTACAACCCGGAGACATACACCGGTCCGACACATTTTCAGAGTGTGTACACCATAGCGGTATGAGTCCTCCTCGTCTTACACAAAACTCCACATTAAACACCATACGTATACGACCCACACTCTTTATTGGACAATTGCATACTGTTAAAACACTTTTTTTTTTAGAAGTATAACGTTTCTTAACACCCTTTTTTACTGTTGAAGTTTTTTAAGTGGTACGGAGAATGATTTATGGAACCTTACAGATGAAAGGTTTTTCCCCATTAAACCCCTCATAAACATGAAAGGACCGAACAATGACAGAGTTCTTTACTCTATCCAGTAGTCCACACTAGTTATAAGTCACTAACCGTGGTATCGAACATCTGAGATATTAGAA
>BLSH010514966.1:2038454-2052052 GCA_018402905.1 Glandirana rugosa
CACCCCCCCCCCCCCCCCCCCACTGGGTGATATCACCATCATGGATGTCATTAAAATGGCAGGCTACGTTAGTACCATGTTTCTTACCTATGTTGTAGATATGATCGTTTAAACGATCTCTGAGTGTTCTTTTCGTGCGGCCCACTTACTGGATCTTACACGCTTTACATGTGATCATATAGATCACATTTCTTGTATTGCAATTAATAATGTTTTCATTTTAAAGATCCTATTATTAGTAATGAATCTGAACTGATCCCCTTTCACCATACAAGGACCACATGGACAATTGTTGGCACCACATTTAAAGTCACCCACAAAATCAAGCCATGTCCTATGCTGTATATGATTTTTAAACTTCGCTCTCACTATAGGTAAAGTGCAAAAGGGTTGAAAAAGAACAAACTAAATAACTATTGGATAGATTTTTTTTACAATGCATAAATATGCAGTACATATAAATGACCACTGGAGGCCGCTAATAGACATGCAATATCACATTTAAAGTGTTACTAGACCCAGCAATATACAAACAATTCATAGCCCCCCCCCCCAGTGCACACAGCTTCTAAATCTTATTTTTATATCAAAATACTGCTGCTATATGCCTTTTTTCATCTGTATATTGCGTTCAGGTGATAAACTGCAAGGACCTAGAGCTTCCCCAGTGTTCATGTAGGAGGAGATATCACTCTCCTCTGATGAAACTTCCTTTGCCTCAATGACCCTTCACCCACAATCCGGCCAGAGCTAATTGGTGCTTTGCCAATGACATGCTCAGTTCACAAATAAACAATCACTGCCTCTAGAAATCCACTGCAGTCTGTCCATGTGCTTTTATGGGAGGCGGATCTTCCATGAATTAACGTGATATCCCACCCACTGTGTTCTTTTAGTTACTGGGCAAGGAGGAGGAGGGAGGGACTGGGCTGTCATATTGATGCTGTGAACACACCCACATGTGTGATGTAAATACCATGTAACCTGAAAAACTCAACTGAAACAGGAAATCTCCAACACAGCATAAGAGACTGAACAGAGCACGTGCAATTTTACCACCCTGCCTGCATGTAGTATGGAATTACACAGATACAGTGCAAGAAGGAAGTATCTGGGCATACAAGATCAAAGAGCCTTTTTACACAATGCAGAGGATTAACCCCATAAGTTCCACAGGGAGTATAACAAGCATGCTATTCTGCATATACAGACTGATTTTACTGTTGTGGGTTTAGTAACGCTTTAAGGTCATAAAACAGAGTTCATTAAAAAAATGTGCAACAATCAATAATGTCCAATGAATAAAGTGCAATCTAGTCCATTTGTGCAAACATCCATGGTGATCATAGGAAGCATATGTGCAAATAATCGGTGTCATCCAGGAAACCAGGGGTGACTGTAAACTCCTCCACCAACACCTGTCACACACCCTACTCACCAGATGACGATGACCACCATAACAGAGATCATAAGCGCATGAAGGGATGTAATTATCCAACGGCCAACAGGAAACCATCTTCCATGAATCTAGATAGAATCACCGTATCTCCATGTACCATATGATGAGGGAAAGGAAGAACAGGAAGCTCCCATAGTGAAGACTGTTTAGGCATTTATTTAAGAAGTAATAAAATTACTTGGCAAAACAATTAAAACCAAGTCTCTAGGAATAAAGTAAGCAGGGGATGCCAAATGCGCTCCATCTGCGTTCCACTGAAGGCCGGAGTGATGTATCATGCTACGACCACACCCAACGCGTTTTGTCAGCACGCTCTGACATCATCAGGGGTACACATGACCTGATACGTCTCCTCCTATTATATACACATTCCGCCCAGAGGACCATCCAATCCAATTCAATCCTCAATGATGGGTTGTGATTAAATATAGATTGGATCCAAATCCTATTAATTGATTTAAATACTATAATTTTGTTAGTAAATTGATGTTAAAAATATATTTTTGTATTAAAAAGAATGGGAATATACACATGGGTATGGTTTAATAATGGGTATAACTCCCTCCAGTGGAGAAGGAAGGTGAAACAAGTGTAAGCCACAAATCAATACTCCATCTAGTGGAAAACTTAATATTGCACAAAATTAGATAAATACAGTTGTATGCAAAAGATTAGGAACCCCTGACAATTTCCATGATTGTCATTTATAAATATTTGGGTGTTTGGATCAGCAATTTCATTTTGATCTATCAAATAACTGAAGGATACAGTAATATTTCAGTAGTGAAATGAGGTTTATTGGATTAACAGAAAATTTGCAATATGCATAAAAATTAAATTAGACAGATGCATACATTTGGGCACCATTTTGTTGATTTGAATACCTGTAACTACTTAGCACTGATTAATTGGAACACACAATTAGTTTGGTGAGCTCATTAAGCCTTGAATTTCATAGACCGGTGCATCCAATCATGAGAAAAGGTATTTAAGGTTGCCAATTGCAAGTTGTTGTTCTCTTTGACTCTCCTCTGAAGAGTGGCAACATGGGGGCCTCAAAACAACTCTCAAATCACCTGAAAACAAAGATTGTTCTACATTATGGTTTAGGGAAAGGCTACAAAAAGTTATCACAGAGATATAAGCTGTCAGTGTCCACTGTGAGGGAATGGAAGACCACAGGCACAGTTCTTGTTAAGGCCGGAAGTGGCAGGCCGCATAAAATATTGGAGAGGCAACAGAGAAGGATGGTCAAAAACAGCCCACAGACCACCTCCAAAGACCTACAACATCAACTTGCTGCAAATGGTGTCACTGTGCATCGTTTAACAATTCAGCACACTTTGCACAGGGAGAAGCTGTATGGGAGAGTGATGCGAAAGAAGCCTTTTCTGCACGGAGTCGCTTGAGGTATGCAAACGCACATTTGGACAAGCCAGCTTCATTTTGGAATAAGGTGCTGTGGACTGATGAAACAAAGATTGAGTTATTTGGTCATGACAAGGGGCGTTATGCATGGTGGCAAAAGAACACAGCGTTCCAAGAAAAACACTTGCTACCCACAGTAAAATTTGGTGGAGGTTCCATCATGCTGTGTGGCCAGTGCCGGTACTGGGAATCTGGTTAAAGTTGAGGGTCGCATGGATTCCACTCAATATCAGCAGATTTTTGAGAATAATGTTGAGGAATCAGTCACAAAGTTGAAGTTACCTCAGGGCTGGATATTTCAACAAGACAACGACCCAAAACACTGCTCAAAATCTACTCTGGCATTTATGCAGAGGAACAAGTACAATGTTCTGGAATGGCCATCCCAGTCCTCAGACCTGAATATCATTGAACATCTGTGGGGTGATTTGAAGCGGGCTGTCCATGCTCTGCAACCTTCAAACCTAACTGAACTGGAGATGTTTCATAAGGAGGAATGGTCCAAAATACATTCATCCAGAATCCAGACACTCATTACAGACTATAGAAAGCATCTAGAGGTTGTTATTTTTGCTAAAGGAGGCTCTACAAAATATTGATGTGATTTTTCTGTTGGGGTTCGCAAATGTATGCACCTGTCTAATTTCGTTTTGATGCATATTGCGCAATAAACCTCATTTCACTACTGAAATATTACTGTGTCCTTCAGTTATTTGATAGATCAATATGAAATTCATGATCCAAAACACCCAAACACCCAAATATTTATAAATGACAATCATGGAAATTGTCAGGTGTTCCCAAACTTTTGCATACAACTGTATATACCAAGTGTGGGCCATACTCTCTGTAATCTCTATCACTAAAAGCGCTTTAGATCAAAAATCTGACCTTAAAGATGAACAGAAAAAATTTGTCTTGGACGCTCTTGAGCTAGCAATGTCTAATAATTATTTCTGGCATGAAGGCTCCTATTATAAACAAATTAAGGATGTGGCCATGGGAGCCAAGTATGCTCCCAGTGTGGCCAACATCCTTATGAGCCAATGGGAAGAGCAGAGCATCTACAGGGATCCCATACCAGAGGTGCTTGTACAAAAGGTATATTGATGACATAATCCTCTGGGATGGCACTGTGGATGCTTTGAAAGCATTCTTAGACGATATTAACCATAACTGTTTTGGTCTCAAGTTCCGAAATCCGGTGGAACGGAGCTTCCTGGATTTGGTTCTGATGAAACATGATAGTAGCATTATTACCAAGACACATTTCAAGGAGACTGATAGGAGCAGTTATAGTCCTACAGCTAGTTGCCATCATCCCACTTGGCTAGGAGGGATCCCAAAAGGCCAACTAACGTGAATTTGAAGGAATTGCGTTGATTTGGAGGACTATGTACAACAGTCAGAAGTGGTAGTGAATAGGTTTAAAGAAAAAGGGCATCATGAACCAAAGTTACTTCATATACAAAAACAGGTCTAGGAGATGGACAGAGGTAAATTGTTGGAAGATAAACCTAAAAATGTTCACAGCTCATGACAGAGTCAAGAGCATCTGGCTTTTATTACCAACTTTGGCCGGAATTATAAATCTCTAGAACATATCATAAAAAAGCACTGGCTGGGGGCGTGGCTTGGAGTGTGATGCGATAGGACGTGAGTAGCGAGAGCTCCGGTTCTGAGAACTTCTGCAACAGTAATCCTGCTGAAATATTGGTCTCTACTGACACCACTGGTATCCCGGGACTTACCTAAACCTGAGGGAATCATGTCTCCATGAAAACCAGCAAAAACGTCAGCAAGCTGGCTAAATACCATCTCCAAGAAAAATACCAGCAGGCCGAAAATGGTGCCGGTGCTTCCTCCGACACGGAACCCATTGCATCTGAACTCAGAGTGCTGGAGGCTATAGCACTATGCCAAGGCACTCTAATGACTAAAATACTAAAATAGAAGAGATTAAAATAGATATCTCTCTGATACGCCAGGATTTATCCGCTCTTAAAGACAGAGTCACAGATACCGAACCAAGGATATTGCACACCAATGAGGAAATGCAGCGGCAAATACAGCAGCTGACCACCAAGCAGGATGATATGGAGAATCGCCTCTGCCGATATAATCTCCGTTTTATGGGCAAGGTAATGATCCGGCGGGCTTTCTGGAATACCTCCTCATTACAACATATGGCCGAGAGGCCTTCTCAGTGATGATCGCGGTGGAGCAGGCCCACCGTATCCCTGCCAGACCACCGCCTCAAGGGGCCCCCTCCCGCACCTTCATCGCTAAGTTCCTCAATTGCAGGGACCGAGACACAATATTGAGGCTAACCTGGAAGAAGGGGAACATCCCCTACCATAATGGAGTGCAGGACCAGCTTGAAGCCCGTGAGAGACCTAATATACAAGAAGCCATGACTTAAGGTACTTTATGCTAATTGTTGGGAAATAGAGGAAGGGTGGGACTTTATCCCTCTCTGCTCTCTCCCATACTTTATTCATTACTTTCTTTTATTAACTGGCTATTTGGACATACATGTGAAGGCTTTTATGCTGTCACAAGTTATCTGGAATATTTTGCTTCCACAAAATGGCCGCTCCATCTGCTCAATCCTCTGCTGCGTACAAGAAGTACAATGTACTTTCTGCATCACCATCCCCGGATTGTACAATACGCCAGATATCCTATTCCGAGGAGAACTTACAGATACAGCTCCAGAAGAGACCTGGACACACTGCATTTAAAGTCCCAAAAACTCCCCTATTGCACTTTCGTGCAAAAAAATGTTTTACTGGACACACTGTAGATGGATATGGCTTTTACACATGAGGGAGATCTCGCCACACAAATTGAGATGAGAACTCCCCTGCTAAGCATGTACTTCAGAGATGTTATTGCCCCCATAGAAGGGGTAATTTTCTTAAATTGTATTATTTTTCTTTGTACACCAAACATCAACCGGCACTTTGCAGAACCGCTTTGTTCAAGAAATGTACCTCCAGTTCACATTTTGATCCGGAAGCTTACTCAAATACCTTCTGTTATGTGATTTATGCTCACATCCAGTTGGACAGATGTGGAGCCAGGTGGGGCATTTATGGTTGGGGTTTTTTTTTTTTTTTTAGGGTGGTTTATGTTCTTACCAGAGAGCTGCTAGAGGCACCCGGACTAATTGGAGATATTATAATATATAAAGTATCATTTGACATGCACTACTCTTTGATAGACAAACAGATGTGTGATATTACTAAAACCTTGTGGATCCACCCTCACACTTATATACTGCCAATAGTATACCCTCTTCTCTATGGATGGGCTCCATAAAAGTACTCACATGGAATGTTAGAGGAATCAGGGATTAAATTACATGAACGGCTGTTCTCTCGTTCCTCAAGGCTCAAAAAGCTGACATAATAGCACTGGTAGAAACGCACATCACTGGTCACCTACAGATGGCCTTGAAGCGTCCCTGGATTGGAGGGGTATACCACTCCACACATTCTCAATTCTCCAGGTGTGTTTCAGTATTGATCAGTAAAAATGTCCCCTTTGAATTAATATCACTCCGGACGGATCCCCAGGGTCAATATGTGTTTATCTATGCAACCATTAGAGGATCTCCTAATATGTCATGTTATATCCCCCCTCCATATTTCTCGACAATGGTCAAGGAGGGCCTGGCATTCATTGTTTAATACCCAGCTGTCCTGGTAGTGTGGATGGGGGATTTCAATATGATGCTGACTCCAATACTTGATAGGTTTAACTCTGCTGGAGTCGCTGCTCTCTCAATGGCTCCTACTAGATTTAACCGCCTATTGTCTGATTTTGCCGTGGTAGACACTTGGAGGCATAAACACCCAACATCCAAAACATTTCCCTGGTTTTCAGCCACCCACAACACCATGTCCAGGATAGATTTTATATTCCTATCTGCTGCTCTCTTGCCTAAGTTGGAAGCTGCAGGATTTGCTCCCAGGCTTCTTTCTGGCCACACTCCATACTGGATAGTCCTCCATTTATTTACAGACCCATCCATAAGACAGCAGAGACTGAATCCCTACTGGATATCGGTCCTAGAGGCCCAAATAGACATACCAAGAGCACTTCAATGCTATTTTGAAAAAAACAGGAAACCTCCACAGTTGGGTAGACTGGGATGCTTTTAAATTGCATGTGCAGACACTACTCTCCACCAGTATTAATAGACATAACGCCAATTCTAGGCTAACACATCAGCATGCCTCAGATCATCTACAACAGCTTGAAACTACATTTATACAAGACCCCTCTATACAAAACAACAACAACCTTAAAATGCAAACCCGAGCAGTAGCTCAGCTGCACCTTGACAAAGCCAAGCAACATTTATTTTTTTATGAAGCAGCGTATATTTGAACATGGTGAGCATGCGGGGAAATGACATGCATACCTGGCGCATCTAGACACTACACCTCCAGTTGTGGTCTCCTTGACTGCTCCGAATGGGGAATTAATCACCACCCCCCAACAAGTGGCCAGAGAATTTCAAAGCTATTATACTACCCTATACACGCCCCAAATCGAGCATACTCCCCAACAGATTGCAACTTATTTACAAGCTCTATGCTTTCCACAGTTAGATAACAAGTAAAGCTTCTAGAAGCCCCAATCACATCAGAGGACATTTCAATGGCAATTTCACACTTAGCTACATTTAAGGCCCCTTGGACCGATGGTCTACCACTAGAATTCTATGCCACATATGCAGAAATACTTGTAGATAAAGTAGATGCTTTATACCGAGCCATCTTTGACACTGGGACCATACACTCTTCTACGCAAGAGGCAAAAATCATTGTTATTCCTTAACTGGGAAAGGATCCCCACTCCCCGGAGTCCTATAGGCCGATCTCGTTACTCCAAGTTGACATTAAAATACTGGCATCCCGCCTTAATCAGGTGATTCTTTCACTAATCCATACAGACCAAACAGGCTTTATGCCTGGGAAAAATACAGCCATGAATATCAGAAGACTATTCATGAATATACAGGCTACGCATGATAACTTGGGCATGAGAGTGATAGTAGGGCTGGATGCTGCAAAAGCGTTCAACTCCATGGAGTGGGAATTCCTATGGGAATGCTTATGAAGATATGGCTTTGGCCCAAACTTCATTAAGTGGGTACAACTTCTATATGAAACACCCAAGGCCAGAGTACTAGTTAACAGGTGGTTATCAGAGACTCTTCCCTTAGGGAGAGGCACTCGCTAGGGATGCCCCCTCTCCACTTTGCTTTATGCGTTGGCGGTTGAACCCCCTAGCCATTGCCATCAGAGCTAATGAAAGCATTAAGGGCCTGCGAGTTGGGGACTTTATTGAAAAAGTGGGCCTTTATGCCGATGATATGGTCCTATATTTAGCAGACTCACAGGAATCACTTATAGAGGCCATTGAGAACATGGGACAACATTCCAGGTTATGGATAAATTGGGACAATTCACAAATTCTGCCGATAAATTCCCTCCCCCCTGTATTGACTCCCCCCCCCCCCACTTGTTAGAGTCTCCTCTATTAATTACCAGGGAGTCACTGTCACAAGAGCTTCGTCTGAATATATGGTCCACAATATTGAACCCCTATATGCTTTAATAAAAGCCAAGACTCAAACATGGGCAAGTCTCCCACTAGGAGTGGCTGGACATGTAAACATGATTAAAATTATACTATTAGCCAAGACACTGTACATATTGTGGCATGCACCACTCCCCATATCCCCAAAATTCTTCAAAACCATTGACTCCATACTCATTTCCCCCGCCAGATTTCCAAGATTATTATCTTGCCTCCCAAGCCTCTCATAGTCAGACCTTCATCAATATCAATCATTGCTTAGTGAGAAACCAAACCATCCAGCCCAGCCTACACTCCCCTACAGGTCATACTGCGAAATACAGTACACCCTATATACTCCAAGTCAAAAAAAGATATGGCTTCTCACCACCAATACATTTGGGGCAGTATCTTAAAGAAATGAAAAGGGCCCCCCTTTCACTCTCACACACATCTATGGTTTAATAATGATTTGCCAGAGCTACTAACTATTCCCGACCCTAAGATATGGATAAAGTTCTCGCTTCCTATCTATTTTTTACATTTCTTCAACTCAGGCATGCTCTTACCACACAATTTTCTGCTTGCTATCCCCTGCTGACTATTCCTTCTATACTGCCCATTGTACAAGGAGAGGAACCCTCTCAATTGATCTCCAATCTTTATGCAGCAATATGTCTTCCCAGCACCACTTGCATATAATACCAAGACCAAATGGGAAGTAGAGCTCGGGGCAATTGATGATGAGGACTAGGATGAAATTATACAAGGAGTTAGGTTGGTTCCTCCCAAAATGCCTGACCATTTACCACAACTATACATACTGCATATAACCTACCTTACCCCACAAAGAATAGCCAGGTATCAATAGACCAGAAACCCACTTTGTCCTTTATGTAATTCAGCTCCTGGCACATTCTACCATCCTATCTGAGCTTGCCCAGTGATACAAACCTTTTGGCTCCAAACAGTACAATTCCTCCATGATGACATGGGTTCCCCTGTTACCCTGGACCCCAAGTTATGCCTTTTAGGTCTATTGCCAGACATTGATACCGACAAGTATACAGCAACTTTTGTCCGGGTAACATTATAATTAGCTAGGAAAAACATTGCTAAGGTGTGGATGCAGGCAACTCCCCCTATCCTCCAAGATTGGATACGAGAGGTTAATACTGTGTTACCATACAAGATATTAATTCATGAGCATAGGAGATGCCCTCTTAAATATACTAAATTCTGGGATAGATGGCTCTCCAACTCCAGCACATATCCCAGTTAGGGGCGCGGACAGCAAGAATTGAAATACACTGATGTATGTATTTTTTCTCTTTTGATTGTATGGAGTCATGTAGGAAATTGAACCATACAAACCTACCCCTTGTTGGAGACATGTGAGAATTGCTAATAGTAAGAGTACTATAGTTAAGCTGATGTAAATGTCTTTACTATGTAGATCTCATCTGTTTGATATGAACGACTAAGAGCCTACTGGTGCTTTATACTGCTTTATATTTAATGCTCATGAGTAATGTATGTTATAAATACAATGTACATGAGATGTGTATGTCCTGCAGCTTTCCAAATAAATCTGGTTTTTGATTTAAAAAAAAAAAAAGCAATGGCCAATATTGCTTAGGGATAAGACTCTGTCCAAAATGATACCAAATCGTCCAAAATTCATATATAGGAGAGCTCCAAACCTCAGGAACAGACTGGCCCCAAATGTATATGATCCCCCGAAAAAGAAACACTTTTCTGGATTTTAAAGAGTTTTATTACTGCAGGAGATGCAAGGCCTGCAAAACCTCTAGGAAGGACAAAAGAAAAATAGAGAAATTTAAATCTTTTAACACTGGGATAGAATACAAAATTAAAAAGTTTATTACATGTAAAACCAACCACTTTACTTACCTTGTGACTTACCCCTGCGTGTTACAGTACGTGGGGCGGACCACTAGAAACCTCAGTACTCAAATTAATAAACATTTAAACATTATTAGAAAGGGTTTTCCAAAAACACACTTTGTCTAATCATTTCAGGCTATACCATAACAAGGATCCAAGTCTGGCACAATTTTTTGGTATAGATAAGATTGGCGTGGTGGTCATTTAACTCAGAAAATTGTGGATATATAGATGAAATACTTTACAGCCCACATTGATTAATGCAGATGATGATCTAAATTGTTTTCTGTCTAATTATAAGTATTTTCTACGTAGATGTTTTTCAGTATGAAGAGGTGGCTCCAATTGTATTTATTTAATCCTGGGGCGTGGCTAGCCACGGAACGTGATGGCCGCACTGTAAGGAAGCTCCGTGATCACGGACCACCCTGAGCAACTTACCAAGCGACGTGGAGTGACCTGGAAGCCCTAAGTACACAGACAGGCTCAGGAATGCCATAGAAGGGGAATGGCGGGGAAAAGGAAGACAAGAGAGGGACCCCGCAAATTGAGCCCATTTATAAGCCCAGCAGAAGCACACAGCAGGGAAGATGGCGCTAACTCCTCTCCCCACTACAATACAGGGCAGAAAGCTGCTGGAAGAGAGAGAGGAGAGGTCACAGGCATGGAAGTGCAGCCTCATTACAGCAATTATTTGCAAGCTGACATATCCAGCCCTCTTAAGCAAAGAAGGATTTCTTTTAATGAAGGTAAAGATAACATATCTATACAAAAACTTACATGTGTAGCAAATAATCCTTATGATGAGAAGCTGAATGCAATCCCCACAGCAGGCCAGCCCATTCTTGATTCAACAATAAAAGACATGACTTTATCTCTTAGAGGTGCATTACAGCATGACATGTTAAAATTCACACAAAAATCAAAAATGGAAATTGATGAACTAGGAGAAATAGTCGACTACGTAGAAAATAAAATGTGTAAATTTACATCTCCACATAATGAGATGGTCGATTCTCATTTTGAACTACTAGAGGAAGAGGTCAAACAACTCAGAATTACAATGGCAGATATTGAGGACCGGGTAGGGTTACCACATGTCACGGATTCCCCGGGACAGTCCCGCAATTGGCAGGTCTGTCCTGGGCATCTTCATTCCAGGACAATACAGTGTCCTGGAATTGCCCCCCCCCCAAATGGCCCTTGTATCGCCACTGTCACTCACTGTCAGCCTGTGGTGGACTCCTGGCCGGCGGAGACCCGCTTTACGTCGTTCAAACTGGTTGCTAGCCACGGCCTGCCTGACGTCTAGCAACCAGTGACATCACAAGGAGGAGAGAGGCCGATGCCCCAGCATTCAGAGCGGAGGAGGATTTAACTTCCTTCTCCTGCGTGCCTACTGCTTAGCTCCACCCACCTCCTCCTTGCATTGGCGGAATGCAGAAGAAACATTGTGAGGCACTGCTGCAGTGCACAAGAGATAAGTTTAGGTAACAATGCAAGGAACTCCAAAGCACTCACAAATTGAGAGATCAGGCTTAAAATCATCAGTCAGGTCTCCCCCAGCAGCCAGCATTCTGGGCTGAACTGTCAGCACATCACATCAGAGCTTAGTGTGTGCATGTGTCAGCCTGGCGCCACTAGCAAGCCTCTTAGTGCAGACTGCAGACAGGATGGTCAGCAGATGAGTATGCTGGCAGAAGAGGAGAGGACAGATGAGATGACACCCTCGAAGGGATGGAAAGAGGAGACATCCTTAGATATCAGGGCAGGGTTCATGCTGGGACTTGTAGTCCTTCACTTTTGGGGGGTGCGACCCCCCCCAAAAGTGAAGGACTACAGCTCCGAGCAGCATGAACCCCTCAGAGTTGAATATGTGACAGCCCCCGCCCCCCCAATTAGTGAAGAACTACAGGTCCCAGCATGAACCTGTGAAATCTATGGGGTCACACCCTAAGATCTCAGGGGTTCATGCTGGGAGTCACATCAGCAGCCAGTGGTGGGAGGGGCGTTCACCTTACCGGGGTTCCGGTGTGTCGGACTGGTGGCAGGCTACAGGTGCCAAGGGACACTGCATCTGGTGGCAGGTTATGGGTGGCAAGTGACATGGCTGTGGGTGGCAATTTGCACACTGCATCTGGTGGCAGGCTATGGGTGGTAAGTGACACACTGTACCTGGTGGCAGGCTATGGGTGGCAAGTGACACACTGCAGCTGGTGGCAGGCTATGGGTGGCAAGTGGCACACTACATCTGGTGGCAAGCTATGGTTGGCAAGTGGCACACTGCATTTGGTGGCAGGCTATGGGTGGAAAGTGGCACACTGCATCTGGTGGCAGGCTATGAGTGAAAAGTGGCACACTGCATCTGGTGGCAGGCTATGGGTGGAAAGTGGCACACTGTATCTGGTGGCAGGCAATGGGTGGAAAGCTGCACTGCATCTGGTGGCAGGCTATGGGTGGCAAGTGGTGCACTGCATCTGGCGGTAGGCAATGGTGGCAAGTGACACGCTGCATCTGGTGGCAGGCTATGGATGGCAAGTGGCACACTACATCTGGCGGCAGGCGATGGTGGCAAGTGACAAGCTGCATCTGGTGGCAGGCAACGGTGGCAAGTAATAAGCTGCACCTGGTAGCAGGCTACAGTGGCAAGCTGAATCTGGTGGCAGGCAACAAGCTCGGGGTACCCACTGAATCTGCATTGTGGTGAGTTGAACTATTTTATTATATACAATGTAGTCATATAAATAATGTGAATTGCTCATCCTGACACCATATCAAGCATAAGGTCGAGATGACTTAACCGCTTGCCGACCGCTGGTCGGCAATTGACGGCGACAAAGTGGCTCTGTAACGCAAATCGCCGTCATACGACGGCGGGCGCGATACAGAGCCACTGTGAGCGCGCGCGCGCCCGCGCGCTCACTGTGTCCGGGGGGGTCCAGGGAGCGGGTGCGGCGGCTTCGATTGCCGCCGGCCACCCGCGATGCCCCCCCCCCGGACCTCGGCTCTGTGTGAGGGGGAAGGGCTGTAAGTGAAGGCTGTTACCACTTCCCTTCCCCAGCTAGGCAAGTCCCCCCACAGTTAGAACACGCCCAGGGAACATAGTTAACCCTTAGCGCGCCCCCTGCAGGTTAACCCCTTCACTGCCAATGGCTAGCGCGGGCGGCAGCATACTGCCGCTAAACGCAATGTCTCGGTGAAACAGCGG
>BLSH010514966.1:2052062-2083612 GCA_018402905.1 Glandirana rugosa
AAAAAAAAAAAAAATGATTTTTACCGCCGCTATCGCCGTCATACGACGGCGGGCGCGATACAGAGCCACTGTGAGCGCGCGCGCGCCCGCGCGCTCACTGTGTCCGGGGGGGTCCAGGGAGCGGGTGCGGCGGCTTCGATTGCCGCCGGCCACCCGCGATGCCCCCCCCCCGGACCTCGGCTCTGTGTGAGGGGGAAGGGCTGTAAGTGAAGGCTGTTACCACTTCCCTTCCCCAGCTAGGCAAGTCCCCCCACAGTTAGAACACGCCCAGGGAACATAGTTAACCCTTAGCGCGCCCCCTGCAGGTTAACCCCTTCACTGCCAATGGCATTTACACAGTAATCAGTGCATTTTTATAGCACTGATCGCTGTATAAATGCCAATGGTCCCAAAAAAGTGTCAAAATGTTCCGACATGTCCGCTGAAATATCGCAGTACCGCAAAAAATCGTAGATCGCCGCCATTTTTAGTAAAAAAAAAAAAAATTAAAAACCCCAAAAATGAATTCTCATCATTCGTAAACGCGACCACTTTTGCGCAAACCAATCAATAAACGCCGATTGCGATTTTTTTTATCGCAAATATGAGGAAGAATATAAATCGGCCAAAATTTGCATTTGTATTTTAGCAAAAAGTAAGAAATTTGGGTTTTTTTGCAAAATTGTCGCTCTTCTTTTGTTTATAGCAGCGATCAGAAATGACGCAGAGGTGATCAAATACCACCAAAAGAAAGCTCTATTTGTGGGAAAAAAAGGACGCAAATTTTGTTTGGGTACAACGCCGCACGACCGCGCAATTGTCAGTTAAAGCGACGCAGCGCCGAAATGCAAAAAGGGCTCCGGTCCTAAAGCTGGAAATCCTTCCGGGGCTGAAGTGGTTAAACACCAGCCATTCCCCTGACAAATCACCCACCACCAAATTCCCCTTCAATACTACATTCCCCCCCATCTTTTTTTGGAGGGGGGGGTGTCCCTGAATGGTAGTTTGGAAAAGTGGTCACCCTAGGACAGGGCCAGGTGGAATAATGTCAAATTCAGAGGAATACCTGAAAATGTAAAACCACCAAATTTAAAACGGTTCATCAAAGGAATGATTTCTGAGTTAATCCCATTGGTCCCTAAACAAGAGCTGGAAATAGACAGAGCTCACAGATTGCCCAAGCCTTCTCACATCTCAGAAAAACTGCCATGTGACGTCATAGCCAGAATTCACTCTTAAGGAGTAACTAATACAATTCACACAGCGCCATTCGCCACTTCCAGATCCTTATGCGGGATACACTTTATGTACAGATCTATCACAAGCTACAATTCTGGCTCGCAAAAACTTGAACTCAATTACTAAAATATTGCGGAACCATAATGTGATCCATAAATGAAAAATACTAGTAGACCACAAAGGCAAGTCTTATTCGATCAACAATATGGAACAAGGCCTGAAAATTCTATATACATGGGGCCTACTCCCCAACAATGAGTATAAACGACTAGATCAACCACAACCTGGAAAGTTATCCCAAGACTGGCAATCAAATAATAAATGAGATCACCTTCAAAAATAAAAAAGTAAAAAATTAATCTCCTTTTAAATAAGTTTCAGCTTTCTGGAGCTATAAAATCTCACGACAAAAATACAGGGCCTAAGACTCAGGGAACGTGATCAGCCTGACAATCTCCCTGGAACCCCTAGAAATGAATACATTCTCAATGTATGCTGGAGTTGCACAGCAACTCCTTACTTTTTTTCTTGCTCTTATGTTTGAGTTTAAAAACTTTGACTTTGTTTCGTATTTTTTTGCTTATAATTACATAAGTACAATACCTCCACCTACTGGAAGAAGTTTATAACGACATCAGTAAACTACTACATTTCTCTTAAAGAGGAAGTAAACCCTGATGGGGTTTACTTCCTCTATATTCCCCTGCAAAGTAAAAGCATAATGGGCTACTATGCATCGCATAGTAGCCCAATATGTGACACTTACCCACAAACGAAGCCTGGGATATCCCACAATGTCCCCTGTGCAGGCAGCGTCCATCTTCAGCCCCTCTTCCTTCCGGGGCCGCAATCTCCGGCTCTGTGACTGGCCGGAGTCGTGTGACGTCACTCGCGCGCGGGAGCCGCCAGTCGCGGCACTAACGAAGTGAAGAAATGGCACAGCGGGCCGTTTCTTCACTGCGCATGTGCAGAATGACAGTACACTGTATATCTCCTAAACCATGCAGGTTTAGGAGATATGCAGGGCACCTACAGAAAAGCCTTATTATAGGCTTACCTGTAGGTTAAAGTGGTTGTCACGGGTTGACAACCACTTTAAAGTATACTCGTATATAATCCAAAAACCATTCCTCAGCAAAAATCATAAATATAATAAATCTTAAACTTGTCGCTGAACGTTAAATACCTAAATAGCCCACACAAAAGGAAGACGCTATGACCTGTCATCAGTGCCACCTGACCTTTCATCAGTGCCACCGGACCTGTCACCAGTGCCACATATCAGTTCCACCTAACCTGTCACCAGTGCCATATATCATCATTGCCACCTGATCTGTCATCAGTGTCACCTGACATCAGTCTCAGTGTCACGTGCCATCAATGCCCATCACCTCATTAGTGCCATAAGTGTCATCAGTGCTAATTAGTGCTGCAACAATGGCAAAAAGATCTTTTTCTGCTGATGAGGCCTACAATATTCTTGCGGCCGACGAGAGCAACGGGGAGCTCTCCCCTGCAGGTTCCTCTGAGTCTGAGTCTGATATGGCCTACGATCCGATCTCAAGTAGCGAATCAGAGCTGGACTCAGATGAGGAATATTGTCCGCCCGTCCACCAGCATGGGTGGACAATATACCGTCCACCAGCATTGCTTTGCCATCCACCAGCACCGCTGTGCTATTCACCAGCACCCCAGTGCCATCCACCCGCTCCCCAGTGTCATCCACCAGCACCCTAATGCCATCCACCAGCACCGCTGTACCTCAGCCCTAAAGGGTTAGGTCTCATGCTGGCCTTCCCTAATCACTCCAGCATCCCTTCTGGCTTCCTCCTAATTCAGGAGAAGCTAGGATTCCCCCTTTCACTGCCCAGCCAGGAGTCCAGGTGGACACACAAAATGTTTCGCCCATTAATTTTTTTGATTTAGTTTTTACGGAGGACATGCTGCGATCCATTATGGCCCAGTGCAACCTATATGCACAGCAATTTATCCAGGCTAACCCAACCTCATATTATTCCCATCCCTATGAGTGGAGAGACGTAATGGTGGAAGAGTTCAAAACTTTTTTGGGCCTCACGTTCTGCATGGGACTTAACAACAAAAATGAACTCCGCTCCTACTGGTCCACCCACCCCATCTGCCACATTCCGGTCTTCTCATCAATAATGCCCAGGACAAGATTTTCCATGATCATGAGATTTCTACATTTTAGCGACAATACCCAGTCCCCTCCCCGAAATGCCCCAAATTATGACCGGCTTTATAAGATTCGCCCAATTCTAAATTATTTTCCAGAAATATTTCCTCAATTATTTACCCCAAACCAGCATATATGCATTGACAAATCCCTGGTAAAATTTAGGCTGGGAATAAAACAATATATCCCCAGTAAAAGGGCCCGCTATGGAGTGAAGGTCTACAAATTGTGCAACCGAACCACGGGGTATGTTTACGCCTTCAGAGTCTACAAAGGGAAGGACTCCCAGCTGAATCCCCCTAATTGCCCAGACTATATAGGTGCAAGCGGTAAAATCGTTTGGCAACTAATTTACCCGCTCCTGGACAAAGGCTACCACCTGTATGTCGATAATTTTTATACTAGTTTACCCCTGTTCCGGAACCTCTACAGGAAGAGTACACCAGCCTGTGGCACAGCCAAAAAAAATCGGATGGGCTTTCCTCAGACTCATCAACATGAGGCTTAGAAAAGGAGGGACGGCGAGTCTGTGGAATGAGTAAATTCTGGATGTGAAGTGGAGGGACAGAAGGGATGTGTATGTGTTATCGTCTATACACAACAATTCATTTGTGGAGATCCCCAGAAGAAATGACCCAATAGAGAAGCCAACCTGCATCCACGATTACAATTTGTACATGGGAGGAGTCGATCTAAACTATCAAATGTTGAAACCCTATTTATTTACCAGAAGAACATACTACTGGTATAAAAAAGTTGCCCTCTACTTTTTTTTATTTGGCCATATACAATACCTATGTCATATATCGAAATTCCACAGTAAACCCTAAACCCTTCCTTGGCTACCAGGAGGATATCGTCACCACACTTTTATACCCCAATGGCCCACCAGAAAATATTAGATCCGATGTGTGTAGCAGACTCTCTGAGCGCCATTTCCCTGATAAAATACCTCCCAGACCAACAGGCCAAAAATGCCAGAAAAGATGCCGGTGTGCTCTAGTAGAGACACCACTTATCATTGTGCCCAATGCCCTTCCCAACCAGGTCTATGCATAGGTGACTGCTTCCGGCGTTATCACACCCTAGTCAATTATTAATGATTCCTCAGTTACTTTTTCTAGTTTGCCCCCCCTTATGCCACTGCCTGCTTTGGAACTGACCCTGGCTTGTTATTCGACCATGCTTCTGCCTACCGATTTTGTACACACTTCTGCCTGATCTGGAACCTACCCTGGACTGTTATTTGACCACGCTTCTGCCTACCAATTTTGTACATACTTCTGCCTGATCTGGAACTGACCATGGACTGTTTGACCACAATTTTTGCCTGCCTCTTGGACTGATCTTGTACCCTGCAACTAGAGTAGTGGGATTCACAACACTCACATATGTGAGGGGGTCCAGAATGTTTTTTTCTGGAAGAAGAAAACATTGTTTTTGTTTTCTCTCTCCCAGATTAGGGTCTGGAGACTCGGAGGCTTCAAAAAGATTTGGATGGGAGAAGCCTCTACCCCTGTCCCCATTCTGTCCTGACCGAGGCCCTACTTCTTCCTGCTGCCTGTAGGACTTACTGCTGCTACCTGGACTATAGACCATGTTTCTGCCTACTACTAGGACCAATATTATGGCACCGTTGACAATACCTCTGTCTGCACTGACCTTGGACTGTATATGGACAGTATCCTTGCCTGCTGCCTGTACTGACTATGGACAGTATTCATGCCTGTTGCCTGGGCAACTGCGTTCGCTGTTCTACTACCAGGACCAATATTTTGGCACTGTTGACAACATCTTTGCCTGCACTGACCATGCACTGTGTATGGACAATATCCCTGCCTGTACTATGGACAGTTTTCCTGCCTGTTGC
Organism: Glandirana rugosa; assembly: GCA_018402905.1. NCBI lineage: Eukaryota > Metazoa > Chordata > Amphibia > Anura > Ranidae > Glandirana > Glandirana rugosa. The sequence goes on from BLSH010514966.1 coordinate 2,057,348, forward strand.
CTGGACAATTGCATTCGCTGTCGGTTGCCTGGACAATTGTGTTCGCTGTAGCTGACCAAGTCCCTGCCTGCTTCCTGAACCAGTGCTATCCTTATCCTCCTGTGGACAGCTGCAATACTAAAACCACAGGTAATCTTTTGTTTACCCTTTACTCAGCATAATGTATTTTGGGGTGTAATTCTTGGTATTTGTAATGTTGTGTCCTTAGAACACCTGACGGTCTTCCTTGCATGTTGGGCCTCTGTAGCCAGGCTGTGTAAAAGTCTCACACATATGGTATCGCCATACTCAGGAGGAGTAGCAGAATGTGTTTTGGGGTGTAATTTTTGCTACGTACATGCTATCTGTTGGAAATATCTTATAAATGGGCAATTTTGTGTAAAAAAAAAAAATGCGTTTTCATTTTTTTCCCACATTTTCCAAAAACTTCTGGAAAAAAATGAACCGTTCAAAAGACTTTATGCCTCATAGATTATACGTTGGCATGTTAGCTTTCCAAAATGGGGTCATTTTGTGTGTGTTTCCATTGTCCTGGTGCTCCAGGGTCTTCAGAATTGTAATAGGTGGTTGAGAAATGAGATGTGTAATTTATACTTCTAAAACACCTAAAGGTGCTAGTTCAATTTTGGGCCTCTGTATGTGGCCAGGCTGTGTAATAGTTTCACACGTGGTATAGCCATACTCAAGAGGAGTAGCAGAATGTATTTTGGGGTGTCATTTTTCCTTTGTACATGCTATGTGTTGGAAATACCTTATAAATGGACAACTTTGTGTAAAAAAAATGCGTTTTCATTTTTTCCCACATTTTCCAAAAACTTCTGGAAAAGAATGAAAAAGACTCATTATGCCTCATAGATTATATGTTGTGGTGTTAGCTTTCCAAATTGGGTTCCATTTTCCTGGTGCTCCAGGGCCTTCAGAATTGTAATAGGTGGTCGAGAAATGAGATGTGTAATTTATGCTTTTAAAACGCCTGAAGGTGCTAGTTCAATGTTGGGCCTCTCTATGTGGCCAGACTGTAAAAATGTCCCAGACATGTGGTATCACCATACTCAGGAGGAGTAGTAGAATGTGTTTTGGGGTGTAATTTGAGGTATGCATATGCCATGTGAGAGAAATAACCTGTTACAATGACAATTTTGTTGAAAAAAAAATCTTCATTTTGCAAAGAATTGTGGGCAAAAATGACAACTTCATAAAACTCACTATGCCACTTACTAGATACCTTGGAATGTCTACTTCCAAATAAGGGGTCATTTTGGGGGTATTTGTACTTTTCTGGCTTGTTAGGGTCTCTGTGCTGTCAGTACATCAGGTGTGATCAATTTTCAGTGATTTGCACCATAGGTTGTCGACTCTAACTTTCACAAGGACCAAATAATATACACTAATTTGGGTTATTTTTACAAAAGATATGTAACATTTTAAATTTTGGCCATAATTTCTGAAGATAAATTACTAATTTGCAAAATTTTATAACAAAAACGAAGAAAAATGATTTTTTTTCAAAATTCTCTGTCTTTTTTTTTTAATTATAAAAATAAAAAACCCAGTGGTGATTAAATACCACCAAAAGAAAGCTCTATTTGTGTGAAAAAAGGAAGCAAATTTCATATGGGTAGTGTTGCATGACTGAGTAATTGTCATTCAAAGTGTGAGCGTACTGAAAGCCGAAAATTGGTCTTGGCAGGAGCGGGTTTAAGTGCCCAGTAAGCAAGTGGTTAATACAACAACTTAACATCAATTTACTTACAAATAATAGTATTTACATCAATTAATAGGATTTAAATCCAATCTATATTTAATCACAACCCATCACTGAGGATTGAATCGGATTGGATGGTCCTCTGGGCGGAATGTATATATAGGAGGAGACGTATCAGGTCATGTGACCTCTGATGACGTCAGAGCGTGCTGATGAAATGCGTTGGGTGTGGTCGTATCGTAATACGTCCCTTCCGCCTTCAGTGGAGCGCAGATGGAGCACATTTGGCGTCCCCTGCTTCCTTTATTCCTAAAGTCTTGTTTTTAATTGTTTTGCCATGGAATTTTATTACTTCTTAAATAAATACCTAAACGGTCTTCACTATGGGAGCTTCCTGTTCTTCCTTTCCATTATCATATGGTACATGGAGATACAGTGATTCTATCTAGATTCGTGGAAGCTGGTTTCCTGTTGGCCGTTGGATAATTACATCCCCTCATGAGCTTATGATCTCTGTTATGGGGGTCATCATCATCTGGTGAGTAGGGTGTGTGACAGGTGAAGGTGGAGGAGTTTACAATCACCCCTGGTTTCCTGGATGACATGCGATTATTTGCACATGTGCTTCCTATGATCACCATGGATGTTTGCACAAATGGACTAGATTACACTTTATTCATTGGGCATTGTTTTTGCACATTTTTTAATGAACTCTTTCTTTATGTTTTATGACTGTGATATTGCACATCTATTAGTGGCCTCCAGTGGTCATTTAAATGTATTGCACATTTACGCATTGTAAAAAATCTAACTCAAATCCAAACTCAATGCAATGAAAATTTATTAATAGGAGGTCATAAAAACAACTTACAAAGGCACAGGAAAGGTGACGCGTTTCACACGATAAACGTGCTTTATCAAGCCGTTCTTCCTTTTTCTCCATGATCTATAGTTAGTTATTGTAGTTGCGCAGGTAGAGGAACCTTTTGTGATCCTCATTGTTTTTTCATGTCCTATGTTGGACCCCAAACCTAAACTCACTTGGAGATAATGAATTACTTAGGGAGGGTGCCCAGTAGGATACTGAATTAAAGCCCTTAGATAACATTTTAGAGTATATGTCATCCTCATAGAGGACTGGGATATGACCTGCCACTATATTTTTGATTTCTGAAACTCAAGGCTATACGGAGTTGAAAAAAACTGAATATTAACAGGAGCTTACGTTCCCTGTCACACAGCAGTGTATCCAGTGCTTTTTTGACTTTTCAATAAAGTAATCAAATTGTTAACCTGTGTGGGTGTGCAGCCATTCCAAACTTTTCCAGCATGGCAAGCAAGTTGCATGTTTTAACATGGGTTTCTGCGCTGGTATCTTATTTGTAAATATAGGTGTTTAAAACATGTCTATGTTATCTATGATTCAGCATTTGATAATACCAATCTCCAACTTCCCCCACGCCATGTGTTTTTCCCCAGCATCCCATATTCACATATACAAATCAGGGCCTTTACACAAATATTCTGATTATTTGTTTAAAAGAATTTGCCAAAGTAGCAAAAATGTAAGCTCTTTGTAAAAAAGATTTTAAATTGCGGTCAATTTTTGCACACAAAATCTATAAATTAACATTTTCATACCTATCAGTTGGGTTTGAAATGGGTTTCTCTTCTGAATATGGACTCCCAATCATTTCCAATAATCTTTCTGCTTGAGCAGTCCATTCGGGTAAAAGATGATATAAGTTCGACCAGTCAGATTCTTTTGTCTCACTGGGGGCATATTTAAATCCATACATTGGCACAGACCAGTTTTCCAAGCTGCTTGAAAATGCCATGAGACCTCTGGCAACTCCTGTCAAAATGAACAAAAGATTAGGAACTAAGCCTCCAATAATCTATCCCTTTCTACATTAGTGTTGTCCCTAGTCCTGTCTACATTAGTGATGTCCTTCGTAATCTAATTTAGCGATGTGCCAAATCTGTTTATGTATATATTACAGTAAGCCTGGGGCCATGTCATATGCATTCAGATATTTACATATTCTTAACAAGTAGCAAATAAACTTTACAACAAGCCCTCATTGACATCTGCGGGTGCTGTAGAGCAAATTATCCTGCAGGTTTTTAACAAAAGCACTAAAACTGCAGCACATCTCCACTGGCTTCCTCTGGCAGTGGGGACTTAGCACCTTGCAAGCCTTTAAATGTAAACAAGCTGCAGGTCCTGTAAAGTGTCCAGAAACTAATCGCAACCAGACTTTAGAGTGATCTTTGAAGAATTACTCCACAATGCCTGCATTTTCAGAGGTCAGTGAGGATGCTTTTACAGAATATGTAACTTTAAAGCAAAGCTCCACCCAAAAGAGGAAGCTCCGCTTGTTTGTACCTTCTCCCCTGCACTGCTTTGGGGGGAGGGGGGAACGGGTACCTGGTTTTGATCGCCATGGCGATCAACGAGCATTTCCGGCCCCTCCTCCTTCACCCCCGCTGCATTCTGGGACACACACTGGTTCCAGAAGACGCGGGATCATTCAGAGAGTGCACTTGAGCATGCGCAGTAGGAAACCGGCAGTGAAGCCTGAAGGCTTCACTGCCGGTTTCCCTTACTTACAAATGTCAGCATCTGCACCCGAAGCCTATTAAAGAGGAGCTCTAGTCTGGAATCAATACCATCACCCGGCCACAGGTTTACTAAAGGAGAGGACACTTATTTAACTGCAAATTCCTCAAGGCAATGGGGCAAAGAATCTTCTCTTTGTCCCATTGCCTTGTGGAATTTGCAGTTAATTCCTGCTGTGTTTCTGGGCTGAGCAGTATGGAGGCTGTTCTGAGAGGACTGGGTGCGCACCAGGCTGCTATATAATAGACCACTCTCCCTTGTACCTGAGAGGGAGAGAGACACAGTGACAGACATTCTGGGACATAGGAGGGTGTCAAGGATGCTGATAGAGCTTGCTGCCTGATCAAGGAGGACGGAAGTTGCAGACAGAGAAAGAGACCAAGAAGTTGGTGAGAGGCCACTAGCAAAATCAACATTACACTTTGCCAAAAGAGGGACAATGTTGCCTGCAAGTATCAGAGATAAATATGTAAAAAAATATTGTGGCACTGAATGGTGAACAAATAAAATCTTACACAGATTAAGACCTGGAATAAGTGAATACGTAAGGTGAGTGAACAACCGATAATGAGTGAATTATGTGAAAAAATATACATTTAAAGTTGCTCTAATTCACAAAATGTATGAATGCATATTTTTCACTTAATTCACTCATTATCAGTTGTTCACTCACCTTACATATTCACTTATTCCAGGTTCTAATCTTAAAGGGACACTATCTTGAATGCTCCAACATAACAGTTGGGTCCCAACAGCTGGTCAACAGAAGAAAGTATGTTACAGATTGCTGAACTGTTACAGTGGTGCAATTCTCCTTAGTTATGATTGCCCCAGTGTAAGGTTTAGCAGAAGTTGCACTCTACACTCATTGCTTGTTTTTACAGTATATTTATTTCTACTGTTCACCTATTTCAAATATATTAATTGCTATAGAGAGAAAAGGAAACTGCTCCAAGCTTTGCCTGTTAATCACCAATAATCACCAGCTGCTACTCAGGTTGGATGCTGGCTTAGCTGTGCTTGCAATGTAGGATGAAGAAATTCCTGGACAGCCGCACTTCCAAAAACACACCGCTTTATTGAAGAGTATTAAAAGCAGATCAATACATCACATGAAGACACGAACAGGACCCCTGATGGGGCATAAAAGCTAACGCGTTTCACGTCTCAGGGGGGGCCCTTAGTCATAGCTATGACTAAGCGTCCCCCCTGAGACATGAAACGCGTTAGCTGTTATGCCCCATCAGGGGTCCTGTTCGTGTCTTCATGTGATGTATTGATCTGCTTTTAACGTCTCAGGGAGGGGGGCGCTTCAGTCAAACATGCAACCTGTGAGATCTAGAACATCCAAAGAGATCAAAAGCTGCTCCAATGATTACAAACAAGCCAAAAATAAATACATTTGCCTGACATCTTAGCAGCCTATCTAGGAAGGTGCTACACACATGTAAGGATTAGGGGTCTTTGTATTATTTAAGGTTGTGCTTGATTTTTAAGGGGTTTGATAGGGAGCACTGTACAATATATTTAGATTTTTTATATATACAGTATATTTGATGGATGAATCACATTTTGAGCTGGTGAGCTCTGAATAAGGGGATGGGATGTATACAGCTGTGTGGGGATATTAGTATTTACATATTTTTTTATTAAGTGACAATATATGGGCTGATGTAGCAGGGAACAAATTTCATAGATGGGACTTTAAAGTAGTTGTAAACCCTCACATATACCCAGTGAAATGAATAGCCTCTGGTGATAAACAGAGATGAAACAAATCCTCCTACATAGGTTGTACTTGTTTAACTGCAGTCTTCTCTTCTCTACAACCCATCGTATGAAGGTGGCAGGTTGGTTTTCCTGCGCAAATTGCCGTAGCTGTACGGCAGTCCCTATACGGGAGATAGCATGTGTCGCCCCCAGCGCACGTTGCATGCCATGGGAACGTGCCCGCGGGTCACCGGCGGACATCGAGATTGCCTTCTACAGAGGCAGAACGGGGATCTGCCAATATAAACAAGGCAGATCCTCATTCTGTCAGGGGACATGACAGATCTACTGTTCCCAGTGATCGGGAACAGTGAGATCTGTCATGTCCCTGCCAGCCCAGCCCCCACACGGTTAGAATATAGTTAACCCCTTGATTGCCCCCAGTGTTTAACCCCTTCCCTGCCAGTGTCATTTATACTTTAATCAGTGGCTATATTTAGCTGTGATCACTGTATAAATGTCATTGGTCTAAAAAAAGTGTCCGATCTGGCCGCCGCAATGTTGCTGTCCCGATAAAAATCGTAAATCGTCGCCATTACTAGTAAAAAGGGGGAAAAAAAGCCATAAACCTATTCCCATAGTTTGTAGACACGATAACTTTTTCTCAAATCAATCAATATACGCCTATTGCGATTTTTTTTTTTTTACCAAAAGTATGTAGAATAATACATATCGGTCTAAACTGATGAATACATTTTGTTTTTTTATATATATATATATTTTTGTAAACGTATTATAGCAAAAAGCAACAAAAATAGTTTTTTTTTCAAAATTGTCGCACTTGGTTTGTTTATAGCGCAAACAATAAAAACCGCAGAGGTGATCAAATACCACCAAAAGAAAGTTGTATTTTTGGGGAAAAAAAGATGTCAGTGTTGTTTGGGTACAGCGTCGCACGCCCGCTCAATTGTTAGTTAAAGCGGCGCAGTGCCGTATCCCAAAAAATGGCCTGGTCAGTAAGGGGGCAAATCCTTCCAGGGCTGAAGTGGTTAAGGACCAAGCCTTTTTTTGAGATTAGGTGTTTACAAGTTAAAACCTTTTTATTTTTTGCAAGAAAATTACTTCGAACCCCCAAACACATATATATATTTTTCTAACACCCTAGAGAATAAAATGGCGGTCGTTGCAATACTTTGTCACACCCTATTTACGCAGCGGTCTTACAAGCGCAATTTTTTGGAAAAAATTCACTTATTTGAATTTAAAAATAAGACAACAGTAAAGTTAGCCCATTTTTTTTTTTATTGTGAAAGATCCATGCCGAGCCGAGTAATTGATACCCAACATGTCATGCTTCAAAATTGTGCCCGCTAGTGCAATGGCGACAAACTTTGGCACTTAAAAATCCCCATCTGCAACGTTTAAAAATTTCTACAGGTTACCAGTTTTGAGTTACAGAGGTGGTCTAGTGCTAGAATTATTGCTCTCGCTCTAATGATCGGAGGGATACCTCACATGTATGGTTTGAACACCATTTTCATATGTGTTCGCTTCTGCATGCAAGCTTGGCGGGATGGGGTGCCTTACATTTTTTTTTCTTATTTATTTTACTTTTTATTTTTACACTGTCCTTTTAAAAAAAAAATGTGGGTCACTTTTATTTCTATTATGAGTAATGTAAACATTCCTTGTAATAGAAAAAAAGCATACCAGGACCTCTTAAATGTGAGATCTGGGGTCAAAAGGACCTCAGATCTAACATTTACACTAAAATGCAATTAAAAAAAAATAAAAAATTTGTCATTTGAAAAAAAAAATTCCCCTTTAAGAGCATTGAGTGGAAGTGACGTTTGATGTCGCTTCCGCCATTCAATGCTATGGAGCAGAGTGGGGGCCATCTTTCCCTCACTCAGTATCCAGTGTCACAGGGGAGCGTACGCGATCATCTTGCGCCTACCGACAGCTCCGGTATGCAGTGGGGACAACCGGAAAGCAGCGGGGGGGGGGGGGCGGGGGGCATGCCGCATAGACCACTGTTATCAGAAAGCCCGCCGTTTAAGAGGATAATGGGGTTATGGCAGCTATCTGCTGCCATAACAACGGTATTCCACGTCAAACAGCCGACATAAAATCATGGCGGCTGGTAGTTAACTCATGTTTTTTTTATAATTCTCCTGTAAGGGGGTGTGGAAGGAGGTGTGTCCTATGCCTACCTACTTTTGCTAATAGGTGTCCCTCGTTCCCATTCCCATCTCAAAAAGTTGGCAAGTATGGTACTGGGTACACACAGTTACAATTAACGCAGGAGTCAGTAGCAGGAGTGCATGAGAACAGTGGAGAAATACAGGCTGGGAGTACAGAGGTGCAGATAATGAGGTGCTGCCTGAGACACACTGGGAAACACACTGGTGCAGACAATCAAGAACTAACCAAAGTGTAGAGGGTGATAAGAAACAAAACACTGGCAGAAATGTAGGGGATCATTGATGTAGGAGACACAAGGAACATGGGCACAGGCACAGCGTCAGAGGAAGGAGTACACAAGACTGGATGCAGACTGGAAACCAAAGACACTGGGAACACCAGGATACAGAGACACACAGCCTAGGAGCACAGACACTGAATGATAGGTAGCTACGAACGCTTGGAATAGGCTGAGAGTTGAAGAACAACAGTTTTTTATTGATAGTATGAAAGAACTGTTTTACCTAAAATAATAACCTACTTTGGTTATGCTAAAGTAACACCCTCCTAGTCGACTAGTCCTTAGGCAAATTTAGTTGGCTCTTCTGTAGGCAGAGGATCATGGGGTTAATTATGTTAAGAGGCTGTGTAGTGCTTCCCAGGCTGTGGCTCTGTTACCTCCCCCTGTCTTCTGGCACTTACTGGATATTTCCAGAACATTGTAGGTGGTGGTGGGGACGGGGGCAGAAGCTGCAGCCTGAATACTTATGAAGCTTCCATCAAACCCTGGGAAGGCGGGCCTAGAAGGTGGGGAAGTAGCCCATAAATATTCTGAAGCCTGGCAGTCTGGGAGAAGAGTCCAGGGTCCAGCCTTCTGGAAGTGGGGCAGAGAGGAGAAGAGAGAGAGAGAGAAAGGAGGAAGAAGAGAGTTCCAGGAACTCACTCTGTTTGGATAGAGCAGCCAGAGACTCAGCAGGTCCTCTACCGTTTGTCTACAATTGTCTACAATTTTTCTTCAGTACTGTGTAGTATCCAATGCACCCCCAAACCCCATCCTAAATAATCACCAAAAGCTCCAGACTGTTTATTGAGCCAGTTTGCCTGGCTGTGGCTGCTGTGTGTGTGTGTGGGGGGGGGGGGATTAGAGTGAGGTCCGAAATCCAGCTGCTCCTTCAGGGGTAGCTCTATGCTAACATTTGTTCTATTAATTCTTGTGAATTTTAATGGCAAATCCACTTTCAGTCTTTATTTACACTGTGGACTGCCACAGCAATGTATGCACCCTTTTAAGTTTCTTACCATTTTCCCCTTCCACTCTTCTCCTGTATTGCTCACATATCATCTCTATGGTGTTATTTAGATCATCCATGGCTTTGTGCTCTGGAGAAGGTGTACCATCTAAGCCCCGATGTCTTCTAAGAACTTCCTCTCCAACGTGAGCCCATTCCTTTTGGATGTCAGCAGCTGCTTTCAGAGACTCCTGGCTGCTCAGAACCTTACTTCCCTCAAACTGCTGCTGTTCTTCAGCCAGCATCTATGTGTATATTTAAAAAATGATGAAAAAAATAGATTAACTACGGTACATAAAACATATACAGTAGAGCAAACATATGGTTACAGGGCTAAATGTTATTAAACTTATGTGTTAAAGTGACTGTTATTGACTTCTGGTACAGGGTGCTTGAACTGTAATTCTGTTTTTGTGAAAACCATAATAATTCGAGATAACCAGAAAATAAATATTTGGATCCTCATGGAAAATACAGTCTGAGATCCTTATTGGTCATAGTGATTAATCTGATTTTACCTTATGTGTTGCCAAATGTAGTATGTGACTAATGGCACAGGGGTGACAAATTTACAAACAGAACTCATTTGTGTATTTTTTTTACTACTTTGGCCAGTTCAGCCTGTAACAAAATATTTAGTATCAGTTGAGATACTTATTTCTTTTTTAAATCTATAGTTCAGGCAATCCGCCACATACATACTGTAATATGTACAAAACCGTTTACAATTTGCCCGCTGAAGGACTTCTAATTATGTTTAGCCAGTCTTTTTGTCCAGACACCTCTACCAGAGATCACATATTTTTTGCAATAGCTGCAAACTGGAAATACTTTTTTAGTAATCGCTGCAATTATTTAATTATAGATTTATGTTTGCATATACAGTTTCTATGTATAGTTTTAAATTCTAAAACATACATACATTTTCCCAGCTTTTCAGGTCGTCAAGCACTGATACAACTATTTCATCTGGTACTGCGTAGTAGTTCCAATCTACACTAATCAAAGAACAAAAATGCAGACACATATCAGCATTAACAAAGTGAACAACCTCGTAACTAGAAATAGTAAGATAATAACATCTAAAATCAATATGCTAATTCTCCTTCCAATACTGCAAAGATCAACACTGCCATCCTTCAACTGTATAGATACCCAATTTAAATAATTCTCATTAATCACTTTTCTACCAGAGCCATTTTTTCAGTTTTTACCCACATGTTAAAAAAAAAAAGGAATCTTGACTTACTTGTAAATCCCATGTCCTGAGAGTACAGTACAGGACTCAGGTAAACTATTCATAGATCCTGGGTTATAGGCTTGGTCCTTAAGGTCATTGGACCAAGCTTTTGAGGACACACCCACTGGGTGCCTCCTCTATAACCCTACTCCAGTCTTTGAATCCTCAGTTTTGTAGCAAGCAATGCAGGGTAACCAGGGAATGGAAGGGAGGGTAGCCTGTGTCCGGTACTGTACTCCAATATATGGAGTTTACAGGAGAGTCAAAATTGTCCTCACTGAGGTGGAAGATGATATCACCTTGGGAAGAAAGCATGGTCATGGATGTAAGACAACCTTGTCTTTGTAAAGTATGGGGAATGGCTCCTTAAAACAGAGAGCCACCAACTCAGAGAAACATCTGACAGATGTGATAGCTACCAAGAAGGCTACCTTGTAGGAGAAATCATCTGGTTTGCTCAGTTTTTCTAGGGCAGAGAAAACCAAGTGATTCCAAGGAAACACAGGGTAATTCTGGGCTTTTTATCATCATCCTCTGTGTTTCAAATCTGTAGGGCTGTGACCTTGTCTTCTGTATATGTTCTCTAAATTTTAATGTTTGCCTCAGCAGATGATCATTTGGGTTGAAAGGTTCTAAAAGTGGCTGCTTAATGCCTTGGTTTTCCTATACCTTTGGGTTTTCACTTAGTGCATTGGTTTGCCTGTGTTTGTTTTGATGTGCCTGCTCGGATTCTTGGACTACTTTTTCACATCCCTAAGATGTTTTATTACTATCAAGCCGTATCCCTCAATGAACGATAGAGAAAATAGTTTTTTTTGTACTTACTGTAAAATCCTTTTCTCAGAGTCTATTGAGGGGCACGGCTTCTTTCCCTAATATGCTTTTGTTCTCTGCTTGCTACAGCTAAACTGGTGTGAGGTGAGAGGTGTTTTAACCTCAAGAGGGCTGGCCTTTTTATAAGTGCCCAGTGTACATTTCTTCTGTAGGTGACAGTATAACTCTAGGTTGCTTAAAGTGTTTTTAAAGGCAGGCCATTTTTTACCTTAATGCATTCCCTGCATTGAAGTAAAAAATGCCCCAGTAATTGTATCGCCCTCCCCTCCACCTCCCTATATACAGTATATACCTGAGGCCTATCTCGTGCTGTGCCCATCTGTAGTAGCACTGGTCTCTGCTCCTCTCCCCACAGTACACAGAGGTAGCAGCGGGAGCAATTGGCTGTCAATTAAATAGTGTGAGGAGCAAGCGGGTAGTGGGGCAGAGCTGCGCTCTGTGTGTCTATGGATGCACACAACCTGCCTTGGAAGTCAGTAGGTGTGCCCCCCATAACGAGTGGCTTGTTATGGGGGCACACACAGAAGAAGAGGAGCTGAGAGCGAGGGGTCCCCAGAAAAAGAGGTTCGGGCTGCTCTGTGCGTACAAAAAATCCTATTTTGGTGGTATAGGCAACACAGGCAATTCTTATCCGAGTCACTTCCTATTTGCCTCACTCATCAATTCACATACAAGATTTTTTCCTGAAAATACGTGTGCAGTTTCTTCATATCTCTACAGATAATCTGCAGTTTCTCTCTGCTCGACTCCTCGCTGCGCTTCACCTCTTGATCAAAGTGGGCCATGTGCTCTCGCCATTTTTCGGTACTTTGTTGGATTTCAGAAAGGTCTTTTGTGTCCTACAAGGATCATGAATAGTGAATAAGACAATAGGGATTAATTGGTGGGGTAGTGCAGAAAGACATGGTGAAGTGCAAAGTAGCTCAATCCAGAGAAAGAAAAATTCCAATTAATTGTTCTAGATGCAATTTGTAATTGCGGTTTTGTCTTTATTACAGGACACTTCTACTTAACCTATACATTTTTTCAATACCTGCTTCTAATTCCTGGTGCTTAACCACTTGCTTACTGGGCACTTAAACCCCCCTCCTGCACAGATCAATTTTAGGCTTTCAGCTCTGTCGCATTTTGAATGACAATTGCGCGGTTGTGTGACGTTGTACACAAACAAAATTTTTATCATTTTCTTCCCACAAATAGAGCTTTATTTTGGTGGTATTTGATCACCTCTGCGGTTTTTATTTTTTGCGCTATAAACAAAGAGCGACAATTTTGAAAAAAGAATATTTTTTACTTTTTGCTATAATAAATAGACAAAAAAATATATAAAAAAAAAATTATTCATTGGGCTTGGCCGATTTTATATTCTTCTACATATTTTTGTTAAAAAAAATCACAATCTGCGTTTATGGATTGGTTTGCGCAAAAGTTACCACGTCTACAAACTATGGGAATTGATTTATGGCGTTTTTATTTTATTTTATTTTTTTTAGTAGTAATGGCGGCGATCTGCGATTTTTATCAGGACTGTGATATCGGGGCGGACATGTCGGACATTTTTGACACTTTTTTGGAACCAATGACATTTATACAGCGATCAGAAATTTAAATGTCCACTGATTAATGTGTAAATGTCACTGGCAGTGAAGGGGTTAACCTGCAGGGGGCAGTGGAGGGGTTAACTGTGTTCCCTGGGTGTGTTCTAACTGTATGGGGGCAGGGCTGGCAAGGACATAACAGATCTAACTGATCCCAGTGACCCGGGATCAGTAGATCTGTCATGTCCCCTTCACAGAACGGAGAACCGCTGTGTTTACATCAGTGGTTCCCCGTTCTGCAGCTCTGACAGACTATTGCGGGTCTCAAGCGGACATCGAGTCCGCCAGACCCACGGGCATGCCCACGCAGCGTGTGGCGGCCACGCGTGTGCGCCGGGAGCATGCACAAGGGTGGACGTCCACCCGGCAATTGAGATGGGCGCTGTAGCCGTCTTTCGGCTATAGCGCAGATCTGAAGGGGTTAAAGTGGATGTAAACCCTCACATATATCCAGGGAAGTGAACAGCCTCAGATGATACACAGAATTGAAACAAATCTCCCTACATAAGTTTCAAGGACTTGCAGTCAGGGGAGGCAGGTGAGGCACCTGCCATGAACATAAAAAACCCCCAAAAAATGATCGACGCACCATTGGCCCAAGCTGTCCAATAAAAATGCTGCAGTGGAGGCACGCCTCACTGCAGTTTCATAGAAGGGGGCATGTGTAAAAGACAAATGCTCCCTTCCAGCCCAGCCCTCTCAACTACAGGGAAAAAACATGGGTTTATGTGTATAAGATTTACCCATAATCTCGTATTTTCTCACACAGTTAAGAGGGAGAATGAGAATCTGCTGCTGCTGAAAAGGTACAAGCAAAATCATATATTAATATGCTATATGTTATAAGATAATTTATTATTTATCTATTTACTGTGAAATTACTGGTTTTAAGTTATAACTTCAATCTTCAGTAATTTGTCCATTAAGCCACCTGCTTGAGTACAGTTTTTGAAAATATAGTAAATTACCTTAAAAATAATATATAATAATTATTTGTATATTACTTATGGTAATTAACCCCTTGCCACCCAGGCCAATTCTGGACACCTCTCTCCTACATATAAAAATCATCATTTTTTTTTGCTAGAAAATGAATCAGAACTCTCAAACATATATATTGTTTTAGCAGACACCCTAGGGAATAAAATGGCGGTCGTTGAAACTTTTTATGTTACAAAGTATTTGTGCAGCAATTTTTCAAACACATTTTTTTTTTGGAAAGAAACTGTTTCATGAATAAAAAAAAAGTAAAGTTAACCCAATTTTTTTTGTATAATGTGAAAGATTATGTTACGCCAAGTAAAGAGATACCCAACATGTCACGCTTTAAAATTGCGCACACTGTGGAATGGTGGCAAACTTTAGTACTTAAGAACCTCCATTGACAATGCTTTAAACATTTTTAGAGGTTACCAGTTTAAAGTTACAGAGGAGGTCTAGTGCTAGAATTATTGTTCTCGCTCTAACGTTCGTGGCGTATGTAACCTGTGTGTATCTGACTCTGATACTAGCCAATGCCTCACCAGCCACTGACCTCATCGCACGTCCCTGATAGGTTTTACATGCATATATGCTGTTTTCAGATTTATATATTGTTTAGAATTTTCACATGGTGCTAGAGATTTTTTTCTTCCTGTTCAGCAGTGTGTGGAGTAGAGTGTGAAGTCTGGGCACACAGCCAAGGCCGCTGATTGGAGGAAAGACACACACCCCCACTCCACATAGGCAGAGACTCTGAGCTGTCATGCTGATAACAGAAGAACGGAGCAGAAGAAAGCCACGGGACCCAGTGCTTTGAAGAGAGATAAGAAAACACTGCAGATATATGTGCCCAGCTCAAATTTCCTGAATCGGGTTTACATCAACTTTAAAGAAACCTATACATGCTAGGAACTTATTTGAAGGCATATTTGTGGCTCTTTTCATTTTTAGCATTTTTAACACTATTTTACAATATTAAAATATATAAGCTGGGGGCTGGGGGAAATGGGTTTTCATAGCTACTAATTTACCTGCTCTTTTTCATGAACATTTATTTTTCTATTTGGATACAATACTTTTGTGTAGAAATGCACTTTCAATAATTTCAAATTAGCCTAATTAATGTGGATGTAAACCCTCACATATACCCAGTAAAGTGAACAGCCTCTGATGATACACAGAGATGAAACAAATCTCCCTACATACGTTTTACATATATATCTTCTGTCTTCTGCTTGATATATTCTTTAGAAAGGTCACATCCTGTTAGAGATTTTCTCTTCCAGTTCAGCACTGAGTGTGAAGTCTAGGCATACAGCCAGGACACCTGATTGGAGGAAAGGCACACACCCCCACTCCACATAGGCAGAGACTCTCAGAGCTGTTCTGTGAATAGTTTAGCTCTCTGGTAATCTATTTATAGTAAGCTCCCAGACACAAATTTCAGCCTGGTTTTATCTCCTGTCACCCTGCCCAGCCTGGCATCCATCTCTCAGACACTCGGACATAAAACAGTCCATGAACTTTGTTTTTTTTGTTTTATTGAGGGGATTGAACTTGGATGGGGTAAGGGCAATATGGGATGCCCAGTAGAATTTGTAGAACATTGCTTGGGACCACTATATACATTCTGGTATATACACTCCAGCACAACTCTTGCTTCAGACTGTTTCTCCTCAACACCTCCAGCACTACTCTTGCTGCAGACCATTACTCCTCAGCTCCTCCAGCACTTTCTTGAGCTCCCAGGATAAGCTAGCACATATTTGATTAGGCTTGACACTGACTCAGCCAGGCCTCAGTGAATTGCCCTTTGCAGGCAGGGTCCACGGGCTCCTATAGTGTAGAGAAAGTTCAAATGGTAGCTGACCCACATACGGCTACTGATCCAGTCAGCCCTCTTCAGGCCCTGCCAGCCCTCCTGGGTGCAGCTGCCTGACTCCTCTGCCCACGACACCACAGTCCTCTCTCCTGGTTCTGAACCCATATCCGACTGCACTCTCCCAGTCTTCTTGGGTGTGCCTCCCCAGTCCTCTCAACTGTGCCTCTCACTCACCAGCCCTCCTGGCTGCAGCCGGTGGTTCCTCTCTCTGGAGACTCTCAGTAGTGCTCTCTCTCGCCATCCTCTGTGGTCCCGACTGCACCCGAGCCCAGGCCCAAGGTCACCCCCTCAGACTGGCAAGTTCCCTCTAGGCTCTGACAGCCTCTGCACACTCACACCAGCTTTCCCACCGACCACTCCTCCCCAGCTGGGCCTACCCTTTAAGGAGGCCTGCCCCTTGCTAATCTTGGTTGGGGATTGGTCAGAGCTCCTTTAATTACCCCAGGTGGCTCCACCTCCCCTTTACCTCTCTTCCCAGAAAACACCAGAAGATTCTGGAAAGAAGCACCTACCTACCTAGAGGGTGCTACACCTGTGATGGAGAACTTGTCAGAAGTTATGCTGATAACAGAAAAACGGAGCAGGAGAAAGCCACGGGACTTTAAAGAGAGATAAGAAAACACTGCAGATATATGTGCCTAGCTCAAATTTCATGCATTCGTTTACATCCATTTTAAACATAGGAAACCTACTTTGCTGTATTTTTATTTCAAGGCAAAGGAAATGAGGCAAATATCATCATTAGTACACGTTGTATTTACCTAGATCTTACTTCAACCTACATTTGATGCAAGAAGCACAAGGAAATGCAGGGCCACTTTTGTCCAGGCTTTCTCACATAAGTACATTTTACGAGCCAGTTGTAGTTGGTTGGCTTCTATTACCTAAATTAAAAAACACAGTGACAATATTACAGATCAAACGCTTATGCCCCAATATGCGGTATAGGATTGAATTAAAGCAATCAAATTATAATTTGTACAAGAACAAAATATACCAGAGTCTTCAATATCAGACTGTCTGTAGTTGGCAATAATCACCTTTCTAGCTAGCCTATATGTGGCTGAACTCCAAATATCTCTTTCTTCTGTGAGGTGAACAACCTGCTTCTCCAAACGACTCCTCTGCAATTCATATAAATCACGATACTCTTCCAAAAGACTAGAGAAATAAGATTCCCAGTGAAAAAACACATGGAATACATAGAAGACTACATTGCACAAACACCTTACATTGCAATATACAGTATTTAAATACATATACATAAACACAGCATCTCAAAAAAGTGAGTACACCCCTCAAAGTTTTGTAAATATTTTATTATATCTTTTCATGTGACAATACTGAAAAAATTACACTTTGCTACAATGTAAAGTAGTGAGTGTACAGCTTGTATAACCGGTTCCTGAACGGCTCGCATACATTTACTGGTGCAGAGTGGCAGCGTCCCGCAAATCACCGTCTTCAAGCGGCGGCTCGCGCATGCGCAGCTAGCGGGCGGGAGCACGCTTTTGTGCCCGCTGCACTCTACAGGAGTGTGCCCGAGGCTTGGGCGGTCCCGATGCTTCCCACAGAAGAAAAACGGGGTACCGCCGAAGTAAACACAGCGGTTCCCCACGCTTTTAGGCAGCATCTAAGAGATCTACTGATCCCTGTCACTGGGATCAGTTAGATCTATTATGCCCCTGACAGCCCAGCCCCCTCACAGTTAGAACACGCCCAGGGAACACAGTTAACCCCTAGAGCGCCCCCCAGGTTAACCCCTTCACTGCCAATGACATTTATAAAGTAATCAGTGGATATTTAAATTTCCGATCGCTGTATAAATGTCATTGGTCCCAAAAAAGTGTCAAAAATGTGCAACATGTCTGTCCCAATATCAAAGTCCCGATAAAAATCGCAGATCACCGCCATTACCAGTAAAAAAAAAAAAAAAAAAAAAGTAAACGCCAGAAATGAATTCTCATGGTTTGTAAACACAACAGCTTTTGTGCAAACCAATCAATAAACGCAGATTGTAATTTTTTTTTAACCAAAAATATGATGAAGAATATAAATCAGCCAAAACCAATGAATAAATTAGTTTTTTTATATTTATTTTGGATTTGTATTTTAGCAAAAAGTAAGAAATATTGTTTTTTTGCAAAATTGTTGCTTTTTTTTTTTTGCCTATAGCGGTGATCAGAAATGACGCTTATAGAGGTGATCAAATACCACCAAAAGAAAGGTCTTTGTGGGAAAAAAAGGACGCCAATTTTGTTTGGGTACAACGTCGCACGATTGCGCAATTGTCAAAGTGGCACATTGCCGAATCCCAAAAAGTTCTCTGGTCTTAACATGGGAAGTACTTCCGGGGCTGAAGTGGATAACAGTGTACATTTGCTGTCTCCTCAAAATAGCGCAACACATAGCCATTAATGTTTAAACCACTGGCAACAAAAGTGAGTACACCCCTAAGTGAACATGTTCAAATTGGGCCCAAAGTGTCTATATTTTGTGTGGCCACCATTATTTTCCAGCACTGCCTTAACTCTCTTGGGCATAGAGTCCACCAGAGATTCACAGGTTGCCACTGGAGACCTCTTCCACTCCTCCATGATTATTATTATTATACAGGATTTATATAGCGCCGGCAGTTTGCGCAGCGCTTTACAATATTAGGGCAGACAGTACAATTACAATACAATTCAATACAGGAGGAATCAGAGGACCCTGCTCGTTAGAGCTTACAATCTAGGAGGGAGGATGACATCACAGAGCTGGTGGATTTTAGAGAACTTGCGCTCCTCCACCTTCCGTTTGAGGATGCCCCACAGAAGCTCAATAGGGTTTAAAATGGTTGTCTACCCGTAAAAAAAATAAAAAAACCTGTGAGGGAAAGGCATAATGAGCTAGTATGCACTGCATACTAGCTCATTATGAAATGCTTACCTCAGAACGAAGCTCCGACGGGTCCACTCTGTCCCCGCAGAGGGAGCAGTCATGTTCCCTCGGGAGATCCTTCCGGGTACGCGGCTCCGGCGCTGTGAGTGGCCGGAGCCGCGAGACGTCACTCCCGCGCATGTGTGCTGAAGCCGTCTTTCTGGCACTATTCGCCGGGACCTCACGGTGCATGCACCGTACATCAGCGGCTGAATTTAGGATGAATATCTCATATTATTATAGGCTTACCTGTAGGTAAAAGTAAAAAAAATGGGTAGACAACCGCTTTAAGTCTGGAGACATACTTGGCCAGTCCATCACCTTTACCCTCAGCTTCTTTAGCAAGGCAGTGGTCATCTAGGAGGTGTGTTTGGGGTTATCATGCTGGAATGCGGCCCAGTCTCATGGCAAGGCCTGTTCTGAGTGGAACCTGTCCTGTTAAACCACTGTATGGTCTGGGCCACCGTTCTGCAGCCCAGTTTCAGGGTCTTGGCAATCTTCTAGCCTAGGCCATCTTTATGTAGAGCAACAATTCTTTTTTTCAGATCCTCAGAGAGTTCTTTGCCATGAGGTGCCATGTTGAACTTCCAGTGACCAGTATGAGAGAGTGATGACACCAAATTTAACACCCCTGCTCCCCAATCACACGTGAGTCCTTGTAACACTAGTGAGTCACATGACACTGGGAAGGAAAAATGGCTATTTGGGCCCAATTTGGACATTTTCACTTAGGGTTGTACTCACTTTTGTTGCCAGTGGTTTAGACATTAATGGCTGTGTGTTGAGTTATTTTGAGGGGACAGCAAATATACACTGTTATACAAGCTGTACACTCACTACTTCACATTGTAGCAAAGTGCCATTTCTTCAGTGTTGTCACATGAAAAGATATAATAAAATAATTACAAACATGTGAGCGGGGGTACTCACTTTTGTGAGATACTGTGTGTGTGTGTGTGTGCGTGTGTGTGTATATATATATATATATATATATATATGTATCTTCTATATCTCATATTAGCTTTACCCACTCATGTCAGCCTACCACGGGTCAGCTCTGCTCCTCTGACTCCTCCAGAACCACTCCCACTAGCCCACAAATTCAAGCCCCAGTACCCTCACACCTTTTCATTTCCCGTGTTTTCTCTGGACACCACAGTATGTTATTTATTTATGATTCACTGTGTTGGGTAGTGAATTTCCAATATAGTGGGCGTCCCATGGTGCTGGGGTTGTATTTATCAGTATAAATTACTGATTGAATGTTCTAGCAAGTGGCGATTATATTTTTTTCCCCTTTTTGTAGCGCTACCCCTGTAGGAGCTGCTGGATAGGATGGGTTCTCTATTCATTGCTTCGGCCTACTCAAAACCTCAGCCTGTCTGACACACCAAGTTGAGTGTACAAACCTACAATACCACAGTAATTCAGTGAAGTTAATACTTTGTACCCAATAGTAGTGCTATATCAGTGAAAACAGGCACCAAACAAGGTAGTAAAGGCAAAGTCAATATATTATCACCCAATATGATTGGTAACTAATATTATATATTAGTTAATATAATTTAATATACTGAGTGCTGGAACTATACTGCCAGAGAGCATTTATGGCAGCGATGCTAATCCTAGATTGACTGGGTATGCACTGTCCAAAAAAAAGGAGGAGGAGTGTAGCAGAAGGGGCAGGGGAACAAAGGGGGCTTGCAGAATAATTATTATGGGAGGGGCAGTCCTTTGAGATGTTCTTCTGCCGGCCATCATTGGGGGTCCTTTAAGAGCATTGGTGCACTTAAGGACAGTCCCAGTTAACCTACATGCAGTATAGGTACGGTATAGTCTCAGCACAGGTGCAAGGTAGATGTAGTTCGGTATAATATGGTATAAGGTTCTGTAGCCATGCCCCCGTAGGGGTTGCTGGAAGTAGCGGTTCACCTGTCACTCTGCCCTCAATCACACATGTCCTTTAATCCAAAGTCAGGAAAGCAGGCCGATACTTTTTTTTTTCTTTATTAGGGGATTTAACTTGGATGTGGAAAGGGGTAGTTTTGGGATGCTCATAGGATACAGTTCTTTCACGGGACCTTCTATATACACTTTAGTATATACACTCCTCCTCTTCCTCCAGCACAATCTTGCTTCTCAGTTGCTTCCTCTTACTCTCTCCTGCACAAACTTATTTAGCCTAGCTAGCACATGGTGAGGCCTACTCTTAATTAGTAGGCCTCCGAACTGCCATTTGCAGGCAGGGGCCGCGTTCCCAATATGGTGGAAAAAGTTAGTTGAAGTGCTAGCTAGCTATGATGGACTACTGCTCCCAGCCCATCCTCTTTCAGGCCCTGCCAGCCCTCCTGGCTGCAATGGCCCTCTCCACTTTCACAGTGACAGCACAGTCCCAACTGGCTCTTGCACCCATATCAGACTGTCTCTCACCCCAATCTGCTTCGCTGTGCCTCTTCCAGCTTCCCAGGGCATGTATCACTCACCGACGCCTGACACTTGTACTTCCTCTCCTGGAGATCTCTCTGGTAGTACTCTCTCCCGCTGTCCTTCACTTGCTCTTTTACGTGTGCCTCTTGTCCATGACCTTACTCTCCTCCCAGATGCACTAAAGCCCCAGGCTGAAGTCTCCCCCCCACTTTGACGGGGGAGTCACCAGGCCGCAACTCAACCCTGCCTTTGGTTGGTGACTTCAGGCCCTCGCTGGCCCACCAGAGGAAGGTCCACGGTGAAGTATCATGGCTCCTGTGGTGTGGAAATCCACCGGGATAACGGTTCGTCACAATAGCCGCACCAGTCCCAGGCAGTGACTTCCGCGGTTGGAATCCAGCATTCCGGGCATATTAGGTGCAGCCACACAGCTCCCCTCGATCACTCCCAAGGCGAGTCCCCCCGCGGGGCTCCAGCCAGACACCAGTGTCCACCAATGTCTTCTCCGGCAACCAGGTGATGGCTGGAACTAGACAGCCACCCTCAGCCATCTTCCGCTGTCTCATGGTGTCTGATGCTAGCAGGAAGTGTTCAGCCTTGTTCAGGGCTTGATACCACCCCCTCATTTCCAGACGGGCTGACGCCAAGAGATCTGATAGGCAGGCTTGCTCTTGGTCACGCTACTGTAACCTCTTGTGTGAAGGATGGAAGCTTACAGACATGGTGATGCTAGCAGGACTTGTCCAGACATGCTGGCCTTTCCAGTGGTTGCTGGTAGCAACAGTAAATGTAGCCCATCTTCCTTAAAGGAACACTCTCAGCACAATCCCACCTGAAGGCATCCGTGGGCTTACCCCGATCACCCCCGGGCAACAGAAAACAGTCTCAGATACACTTTACTGTAAGCAGGAGTTTGTAGCAAAACTTTGCAGAATACTGGGCATATTTGTAATCCAGTGGGTAATGTCCAGTATTTGCAGAGGGCTGGACATATTTGTAATCCAAGGGCGCAATTGCCCGCCGCGGTTTCCACGGGTGACAGTTCATGTTACAAAAGTCACTGCATTGCAGGATGTTGATGCAAGTGTCCACTCCAGTGCTGGTTGGAGCATCTGGGTAATCAGGAGTGGCAGTTGGCAACTGCCTCCCGCTGGTTACTATGGACAACGGCACTTGTATGATAGCGTTGCTTAACAGGCAGACCACATAAGTCCTTCTCCCCGGGTCCAATCCCCGCTACAAAAACAGTTCCTTGGCTCAATCCACTGTGGTTTCTAGGGGTAATGACTGGCAGATCTTCTGTGAACAGGTGAATCCCGGACAAGCCCCCAAATGTAGCCATGCCCCCATAGGGGTTGCTGGAAGTAGTGGTTCACCTGTCAATCTGCTCACAATCACACATGTTCTTGCATCCTGAGTCTGGTATCCAGGCCGGTACATTGTTTGTTTGTTTTTTTATTAGGGGTTTAACTTGGATGGGGAAAAGGGGTAGTTATGGGATGCCCATAGGATAGACAGTTCTTTCATGGTAACTGATATACACCTCAGTATAAACACTCCTCCACTTCCTCCAGCACAATCTTGCTTCTCAGTTGCTTCCTCTTACTCCCTCCTGCACAAACTTATTCGGCCCAGCTAGCACATATTAAGGCCTACTCTTAATTAGCAAGCTTCCAAACCGCCATTTGCAGGGAGGGATCGTGGGCCCCCTATAATGAAAGAAAGATAGTTGAAGTGTCAGCTAGTCATGATGGACTACTGCTCCCAGCCCATTCTCTTCCAGGCCCTGCCAGTCCTGGCTGCAATGGCCCTCTCCACTGCCACAGTGACACTAAAGTCCCAACTGGCTCTTGCACCCATATCAGACTGTCTCTCACCCCAATCTGCTCTGGTGTGCCTTTGGTGCTCCAGCTTCCCAGGGTGTGTATCACTCATCGATGCCTGACACTTGTAGTTCCTCTCCTGGAGATCTCTCTGATAGTACTCTGTCTTACTGTCCTTCACTTGCTCTCTCACTTGAGCCTCTCCTCCAGGATCTCACTCTCCTCCCGGATGCACCCGAGCCCCAGGCCGAAGTCACCCCCCCAGAGGTTCCCTCCAGGCTCCGACAGTCTTCATACTACTCCATCTCCATCTCTTCCACCCGAACTCTCCTCCCCCAACTGGGCTGACCCTGGGTATTGGGGGAGGCCTGCCCCTTGCCAATCCAAGTTGGGGTTTGGTCAGAGCTTCTCAGAATACCCCAGGTGACTACACCTCCCCTCTCTGCAGAGAACACCAGAACCCTCTGGAAAGAAGTGGGAGGTCCTGATGATACCACCTGTGAATCACCCAACCCTACCCTGAGCCACTCCCAGCCCAGAATCAAAACAGTCAGGCCTGACTAAATTTTCCTCACCTAACAAAAATATCTCTCTAGCACCTACCTAAGGTAGAGGGCGCTACACTTGGTATAACATTTTTCCAGTCAGGGTGCCCTTGAGAAGTATTTTCAGTCTCATGGCACCCCTGTCTAATGCTTGGTTCACACTACTGCGTTTCGCGGAATGCACGCAAAATCACACTTGTTCCTGACACACAGACAAATGCTCTGCTCTTTAGGGGTGCCAATAGGGGGTGTTTTTGATGTGGTGCACTTTTCAAAAATGGGTCAGGGACTTCTGTCCTTGCATTTCTGGGGATAGGGAAGCCTATTAAAATGAATGGGCTGCCCTACACACAGCCACAGATGGGAACCAAGGGATTGTTCAGATGTGAGGTTGGGGGCAGTAAAAATATGTGGTTGAGCTGTTTTTACCACCCCCACCTGCTCCCCCTTTACCGGCAGAGACAGTAGCTGGGGGTGTACACATGATGTGGTCACGGCTAAAGTATACCTCCAGGTTAATGGGACTGCACTGCAACCAGCCCGCAACTGTGTGCATTGTGGGTGGTGATGCTACATTTACGGAGTTAAAATCGGTGCTAAGAAGGCATCATATTGCCTCTTTACTGCCTGTCAAATGCCTCTGAAAAGCGATCTGAGCATGAATTTCTTTTTAATGGAGCGGCAGTCCTTTCTGCTATTATGAATATGCCCTAAAAAAAAGCAGTTCTGAAGATACACACATATATACAGACACATGTATACACACAGACGCACGTAAGCACACACACACACATACATACAGACACATGTATATACAGACACACATGTATAAAGCCCTTTAAAAAGTTAAAGTACGGTACCTTCCTTCACACAGCTGGGTACTGCACTGTGGGGGGGAGGCAGAGAGTACAGCACACACTCTCCCTCCCTTTGCTTTCACTTTGCTGAGTGTATTCAACAATCTGACCGAAGTATAGTTTGACTGGGGATCAGGAGCTCGGTCTCAACTGACAACTTATTTCTACCAGGATGCCGCAGCAATCCTGAGGACCTCTGGCGGTACCTCGATTGAGAAAGGCTGGTATATGGAGTACAGTCTGGGTGTGGTATAGATTGGGTACACTTGTTGTCCTGCTCTCAGTGGCCCAGTCCCTGCTAGCACTATGTGCAATGGGCGAATAGCCCTGCTGCCAGTTCCTGGGATGCTGAGGTGAGGGTAAGTCTCGCCAGAAAGCCTTCGATGATCAGCGGTGGGAAGCAGAGGGTGAGTGGATGTTCCAATCTCCCCGTAGCAGTGGTGCAGATGCTGTGATGTAAGCAGTGCTAAACTGCCCCTGGGTGTCCTCACTCCCAGTCTCAGACTCAGATCTCCACTAGTATGGTCTCCCGCTGGCATCCGAAAATCCAGACAGAGTTACTCTTTCTCACTCCCTCAGTGCCAAGAGGAAGAACTTTCCCCAGCAGTTAAATAAAAATCATCTCTCTACTCCTCCTTCTGTATAGTGCATATTGGAATCTGTATTGAAAGGAGTCTATTTGTCACATTATATGGCTGCTGCCTCAAACAACATCTGCCAGGATTCTTAGCACCCAGAGGTCTATGGGCTTGCTTGGCTTTAGCGCTACCCCTGCTGGCCAGAGGAGGATGGTGCAGCATAACATTAGTATCTCAGTAGAGGAAGTCAAAAATAAATGGCAATGTCTCCTCCATATTGCTGTAGCCCAACACCTGCCTACACTTTTTTTTACCTAAACACTGTCAAGCTCGGCAATTACCCTTTCAGAAAAAGTCACTAGCACCCCTAATAATGCAAATCATCCACAGAAATGTGCAATATTGTTTTGGGATCTATGCACTCAGTGAGCAGGATTTTATAGGACTTTTGTTGTTCGATCAACTATATCTACTGTATGAATATTGTTTACTGTATTCAAATAAATGTTCACAATTGGATGTGGAATACACATTTAAGGGTAGGGGTTCTTTCGTTATTATTTACATTACAGTACAACTGGGGGAATCCATAGTGGAGAAGGATCTGGGGGTTTTGGTAGATCATAAGCTTAATAATGGCATACAATGCCAAGCTGCGGTTTCCGGAAAAACTCTTGACCACGGGTTTTGACTTGACGTATAAGGTCTACTCCAGAATGATTACTAAACATGTCCCCGTTTTATTACAGAGATAGAGACCTCAGGTATGGAGAGAATTATGTTCTTTCCTAAAACGAACGAAACCTTTGGCGTCGAACCGTAACATACGGTAATAATTCGAATACTAGATGGTTTTGGGGGTCTAGGAAGAGGTGATACCTAAGGGGGTCAACATGACATTACATTTATTATTGCTTTCTTGGGGATGGGAATTTACACATAAGGTGTAGGTTAACACTTGTAAATAAACTTATGTCATTTGTTATAAGTATGTCATCTATATCAACTAGCTTGTTGTTTTCAGGATATTTTAGGACGAGTGACTCACGTATCTAGGGTTTTGTTAT
>BLSH010514966.1:2084343-2116819 GCA_018402905.1 Glandirana rugosa
AAAAAAAATAGGTAACAATAAATACAGATTAATTATCTGTCGGTTACAAAACCAACTATTGAAAAAAACCTATGGAAAAAGTTCAAACGGTGGTAGACGTTTGTTACAATGTATCAATCAGTCCAACTTTTTTCTGTGTTCATGTAGGTCAAGTTGGTTTTTTTTGGGGTTTTTTGTAAATGTATATATATATATATATATATATGTGTGTTGGTTTATTAGGGTATATGTTAGGAAGTGGGTGTCAACTAGGTCTCCTTCCGTTTTTTGGGGTCGCTTCGTACTAGGTTAAACGATATTGACCCCTTTTTTAAGGAAGGACTAAGGGTAACATTGTTTGCAGATGGTGGCAAACTTGAAAAAGGTATCCAAAAAAAGTTATCAACCAAAACATTGGCTGTCTATTAATTAGACATAAATAACAATGGATAAAAAAAAAACTTAGGAGCTACACCTTCAGTAGTATGCTATTGGAGGGAGGAACAATATCTTCCAATACCTCCTGAACCAAAAACAACCGCCTCAAATGAAGAGAGACAGTAACCTCTCTAGAAAAACATATATTTTAAAGAGAACTAAAGATCCTCAAGATTAATGTTAATGAAAATTACAATAATTTTATTAACATGTAAATATGAAAAAAAATTAACAAAAACCTTCACCTTTTCAAAAAAGTTAAAATGACAATGTTGTCAACTCAGTCAGCAGCTGCAGCGATCATGCCTCCATCCACACAGTATCACACATACTTATCCAGATCCCCATACTGGGGAATTAAACAAATAATGGAGTGGTTTATATCAAGACCTCAGTTCATAAATGGCTGTGTATCGCATATATCTCAAATAGGCTTATAGAGCAATAAACCACCACGATAAATACTTGTCCAGGATCCCTTGCTCATTCAAAGATAATGAGAAATGCTGTGCAGTTAAATGGTGGGTGGGCCGGGCTGGCAATAAAGATCCACATAGACAGCAAATTTCTGGAAATGACAAAGAACATCAGCCAAGTTGGATTGAGGAAAGCCGGCAGGCAGTTAGCAGCCACGGGTATATGTGCAGCAAGAGAATACACATTGGAGCTGAGGTTAGTAGCAATGTATCTTTGTTGCAGAGTGATCAGAGGTGACGGCACCTGTAAGTCCCCAGTAAGCTTGTAAATAGGCTTCACCAGCACAACCGTCTCAGCGTCCTCCCTCCTGCTTAATTTGCGGCATAAATCCTGGCTGGATGGCTGAAGCGGTCAGGGCTTAACCACTATGGCTGAAGCAGTCTAGGCTTAACCACTATGAATGGGTCCTTTTAGGTCTCCTATTTCTGTTGTTTTGCAGATGGGTCTCCATTTGTGTGATCCTTGAGAGGGCTCAGCTCCTCAGCCACCACCCCTTGAGGTGGACGGTTCACCTGGGTGGATAGCAAGAGGAAGCATTGTAAGTGCAAACAAACCTAATATAAACCATGAGAGGTGCTGTGGTAAATGGAATATAAATAAGGTACCACAATGGGTACCCATCAGGTGGTAATGTAGTCCCAGAGTGTGTATCCATGAGGAACGGTATAGTCCAGAAGATTGAGGGGTTTCCACTAATGAGGCTGCGTCATGTCAGAAGCAGAATCGTCTTCGATAAAGAGAGCAGAGGGAAAAGGCATGCGTGCCTCTAAGTGTAAACCGTGTATGGGGTGAAAATAGTGGTACTCACAGACGTAGAGATTGAACTCGCATGGCAGTGTCAGCCACTGCGGGCTATATCCGGGTGACTGGTGCTGATGCGTGGACGGTGACTTGAGCTGTAGGGTGGGAAATAAGAGAACAGGCATACGCCCTTCTAAGTTTAAACCGTATAAGGATTTATTACAAAACTGGTAAAAGGTACTCACAAAAGTAAAGATAAAAATTGCATGGCAGTGTGAGCCACTGCGAGCTATATCCAGGTGCTGGAAGCGTGGTGGTGTCCAAGGAGATACGGCTGATCCCAGGGGGTGGGGAAGTCGTCAAAGGCTGGCTGGCTCCAGCTGGTGGTAGGGTGGACACTTGTGGTTTCCGGTGCTCCCTAAGGTCCAGGCGGAGTGGTGCAGCTCGACTTCCGGTGTATCAGACGGTCCCTTCAGGGCAGCGAGAGGACAGAATGTGGCGACGCGTTGTCGGGGTATATGCCTTTTCTTCAGGCCATGTGTGTGCTTCCGTGGGGGACATATATATATATATATATATATATATATATATATATATATAGGCAAATCAAAAAGGAAAAAAGCACGCGAAACGATCGTCACGCGACGAACGCACCGCCCCACACCGAACGTGTCATCACATGACGGAGGATCCTTCACGAGACGACCGTTCCGTGACAGAATGAGCGTAACGCCACGAGGCGAGCGAACCCGCCTATAGGTGTATAGAGGGCGGATCCAGAGGCCGTCAGCTGACGTCACTGGACAACTCAGACTGCCCGCCTGCAGGCTCAGCCTCGGATTACATGGGTATATAAAACAATGATTACAATAATAACAGTATAAATGTACAAACAAGGATAAAATCAAGGTAAAATCAGGACTCTAAACAAGGATAAAAAATCAATAAAGACAAGAGTATAAAAGCTGCATGGGTAATAGTGTAAGTAGTGGTAAACAATATGTCACTAAAACTGTCATTAAAATTGTTAAAAGATTCTACTGTACTAAATACTGGTAAGCATCATGGGAGGTGTACCCAGGGGTATACAATGGGATGGGGTGGATGCTGAGAATCCCTAGTTGAATGCAGATGTGTTCTGTACACGGGAGGTACATGTATGATGTACTGTATATACTCGGGTATAAGCCGAGTTTTTCAGCACATTATTTGTGCTGAAAAAGACCCCCCTCGGCTTATACCCGAGTCAGTGTCTGTGGGTGATCAGTAGTTTCACATTAAACAGAGCCGTGCTGCTTCTAAGAGCTGTTCTGTGCTTGTAACTGTGACTAAACACATTGGAATGTAGAGAATGCTGAGAGAGGTGTCAGATTTTCAGCTTGATGTCGGCAGGTGGGCGGGACAAGCTGATGTTAGGTGTTCAGTCCCGCCCACCTCCTGATCTCAGTGAAGAGCTGCAGCTCTCTCTCAGCATTCTCTACATTCCAATGTGTTTAGTCACAGTTACAAGCACAAAACGGCTGCCTGTGACCTGGCTAATATCCTTGTGTTCTGGCTCCCTGTCCCTGTGTTCTGGCTGCTACATTTCACACCCTAGGCTTTTACGCGGGTCAATAAGTTTTCCCATATTTTTTAGGCAAAAGTAGAGGGTCGACTTATACACAAATATATACGGTATATCATCTCTAATAGTATAAAATCTCTAATAGTATAAATTGCCATGTTGTTGGATGAATGTAGAGCAAGATTTACAGGGAAAAGGAGAACTGTACCATGGGGGGCCAAAGGAAAAAGTGCATTCCCGAGATGTGGGTTTAGATTAAGGCATTTGTTTCCAATTCCTCATTCAGACCCCCCCGGCGAGAGGAGGTCCAGGTGGTAGATCCAATAGGCTTCCCGTTGGCACAGGCGCTTGTATCTTTCGGCTGGGGGGAAGGAGGAGGGTATGGCTTCTAAGATCCAAACCTTCAGGCCTTCTGTGGATTGTTGGTGGAATTCGTACAAGTGCCTTGGGACACTGTTTGTCACTGCCTCCTTCTATGAACCTCCGGTGTTCACAAAATCTTTTTCTGAGTGGTCTAATGGTTCTGCCAAGGTAATATAACCCACAGGGTCAGGAAAGGCAATAGATTACATGGTCCATGGAACAGTTGTAGAATTCAGAGATGTGGTATGTTTTGTCTTTGATGGTATAGTTTTTTTGGCCATGTGTAATGAATTTACATGTTAGGCATAGTGGCTTGCGGCATTGAACCATCCCTATGAGCGGGATGAGGCAGAGTTGGTTAGGACTGGTGGTGTAAGTCTTCTTTAGTTTGCTTTTTGCTATCATGTTTTTTATATTACGGGCCCTTCTATACGAGACTTTTGGTTTAGCTGGGATGATGGATTTCAGATGAGGGTCCTGCAGGAGGATGGGCCAATGTTTGTTGAGGACTTCCTCCATTTTTTTAATATTTGACATGGTATAGTGTGGGCTAAATCTCACCGGTTGTCTGGTGGTTATTGTGTCCTTGGGTGATCCATTTGAGGGGGGGGGGTGGTGAAGAGGAGGTAGTGTACTGTTCATAGGCTTTATGGATAGGATCTGATGGAAAGTCTTTCTCCGAGAATTTTTTGAACAAAAGCTCATTCTGTGATCGGTAGTCTTTGTCCCTTGTGCAATTTCTACGAAGTCTGCAGAATTGGCTTTTAGGGATGTTTGAAATCCAACATGGGTGGTGGCAGCTCTGAAAGTGAAGAGTTTCCCGCTGTGGGCTTTATATAGTTTTTTGCCAAAATATTCCCATCTTCATGGAAAAGAAGTAGGTCCAGGAACGGTAGTTGATGGGAGTGTTGAACGGAGGTGAATGAGAGGCCAAAGGAATTGTGGTTACAATATTGTACAAAATCTTGTACAGATGACTCAGGGCCATCCCAGATGATAATGATATCATCGATATACCTCCCATAATAGCTCATACGGGAGGCAAAGAGGTTATTCTGCCAGATGTGGGAGGATTCCCAGAAGCCCATGGTGAGGTTGGCGTAGCTAGGGGCAGAATTCGTGCCCATAGCCGTGCCCACCTGTTGGAGATAGTAATCACCATCAAATAGTTGTGGGTTAGACAAAATTCTACAGATTCCAAGATGAAGTCTGCTTGTGTTGGGTGGATGGTAGCGTCATTAGCCAGGAAGTGTGCTACCGCTCTGAGTCCAATATGGTGGGGGATGGAGGTGTATAGGGAGTTGACATCCAGGGAGACCCAGCGATAGGAGGGTTCCCAGGAGTAGGGGCGCAGTTTGTCAAGTAGACCAACACCGTCTCTGAGGTATGCTGGGAGACTTTGGGCCAAGGGTTGCAGGAAGTTATCGACATATAATGAGAAGGGACTGGTGACACTCCCCATGGCTGCAAAAATTGGTCTCCCTGGTGGGTTTTCACTGTTTTTGTGGATCTTGGGGATGTGATAAAAATACAGAATATTATTAAGTTGGTTGTTAAAGGAGAATTCTGGTTTGGTAATGACGCCCAAATCTCTGGCTTTGGTGGTGAGCAAACGGGCCTCCTCAGCGAACCTAGTGGAGGGGTCCGATCGTAGTTTGCGGTATGTGGTGCCATCTGATAAGAGTCTGTGGGCTTCCTTAAGATAGGTGGCCTTGTCCTGGATGACGATGCCTCCTCCCTTGTCTGCTGTTTTTAATAATAAGATTGGACTCTTCGGCTAGAGTCTTGAGGGCTTGTTTTTCGAGTGGGGTGAGGTTGGCAGAATAGGATCCTGGAGTAGGTTTGGTTTTGCACATTTTTATAATGTCTGTATATACTAGCTGATAGAAAGTGAAGAGGTAGGGCCCCTTGTTTTGGGTGGGGTAAAAGGTAGATATTGGTTTGAAATTGGTATGTTGGATGGTGGGAGAGGCCGGAGGATCAACTGTGTAGGGAGTGAGGTCTATGTTGTCATCCAGAAAGAGTTCTTCCAAGATATGTAGACCTTCCATATCCATACTGGTGAGGGATACGTTTATGGTGGAGTCGGTGGAAGTTGGAGTAGGTGGTGGCGGGGGATGTTTTAAGGCTTGAATAGAAAAATGTCTCTTGAGAGTGAGCTGGCGGATGAAGGCGTTGAGGTCCTTACAGATGGTGAAGGGGTTTGGGTAGTTGGTAGGGGCGAAGTTTAGGCCCCGCTGTAGCAAGGATGATTCTGACTGGGTTAGTACATGGGATGAGAGATTGAAAATGTTTATAGTGTTTTTAGTTTCACTCTTTTGAGATTGTCTTGCTCTTCCCCCTCGCTTCCCTCTCAATCGAGTTTTCTTTTTTTCTTTGATGTGGCCAGGGTCTGGAGGGGCGTGCCCCTAAAAAAATTAGTGCAGTTGTGTGGGACAGTGTTAATTGTCTGGAGTGGGTAATCCGTGGTTATGAGATGGTCCACTGGTGTAGTTGTCTGGCTGGTAGAGACTGGGGAGGGTTTGAGGGGTGGAGCACCATGGAAATCTAACCCGTGGCCAGGATTAGGAAGAAGGGTTGCGGAATCTACTTCAAGCGATGAGTTCTTGCTAGCCATTGGTGGATGGGTGCCGTCTGTGTTATTGTTGGAGGTGTCCTCTGGGGGGGGTCTTTAATACCTCAGTTGGCCCAGACTGGCCTGTGCAGATTGGGTTGCCAGAGTTCCGATGGAGTTCTTTGCGGTTGGGGGCCAAAGTGGTGTTTTTGTTATTGTATTCATTTGTTTCCATCCATTTTCTTATTTCTGTGAGAGGTGGAGGTGTGGTTTATAGAGAGGGCCCCTCTCCTGGAATGCGGGCCTGGGGGGCCTCTGTAATTGTGGTGAGTGTGTGGGCCTCTGGCTCCTGGTGGTGTCTCACCACGTGTTGAGGGACGGGTTGCATTTTTGTTATGAGTCTTGGGGGTGGTCCCCGTTTTGGGATGTGAGTTTTTTGACGTGGCTGGGGTCATGTTGCTTGTTATCCGGGGTGGGTTTATCAGAGGAGGAGGACCGGAAGTTGAGGTACATGATTTGATGGGATCATGTGGTGTGGGTCTGGGTTTTTTCCAGTTAAACACTCTCCTGAGGTTGTAGTCATCTAAGTCCCTCTGGACTTTTTCCATTTTGGTGCGAAGGGTATGGTCTTCTTTTTTCTTATTGTGACTTTGAAGTATGTGGAGCCATTTCAGAGGGAGGTAGTTGGTGAGTGCTCTTAAGGAGGAGATGGAGGTATGATCGCTGCATCTGCTGACTGAGTTGACAACATTGTAATTTTAACTTTTTTGAAATGGTGAAGGTGGTTGTTAATTTTTTTCATATTGATAAATTTATTGTAATTTTCATTAACATTAATCTCTCCGTGGTGATTTATCTTGAGGATCTTTAGTTCTCTTTAAAATATATGTCTATTAATTAAACTTATTTTCTCATTAATTATCCTTGTATCAAGTCCTGAAAACGGTTGTATAATATATATGGTAACCCCCCCCGCCCCATAGTGCTGCTGGTTTCCCTCCTCTCCCCCTGGCTGCTGCAGGGGATATGTCAAGATGAAGAGCGGGGGAAGGGGCTAGTCAATATGTCATTCACCTGCCCCTTCCTTTTCTAAATGAACACAGTGAACACACTCACTCACTGTGTTCATCCATAACTGAAGCATAGTAAACTGGTTTACTATGCTACAGTTTGTGAATGAAGAGGAAGCCACTCAGCACAGAACACTTCCCATTCACTCGCTATCCAGTGCAGTTGAGGCTGCAGAGAAAGGTTATACATTAGGCTGCGCATACCTATGACTTTACAGTGGGGAAAATAATTATTTGATCCCCTACAGATTCTGTAAGTTTGCCCACTTACAAAGAAATGAAGGGTCTATAATTTTTATCATAGGTGTATTTTAAATGATAGCGACACAATATCAACCAAAAATCCAGAAAAAACACGATACAGATATTATAAATTGAGTTGCAGTACAGTGAGTAAAATAAGTATTTGATCCCCAAGTAAAACATGACTTGGTATTTGGTGGATAAACTCTAGTTGGGAAGCACAGAGGTAAGACATTACTTGTAGATGGTGACCAGGTTTGCACACACTTCAGGAGGGATTTTGGTCCACTCTTTACAGATTTTCGCTAAATCCTTAAGGTTTCTTGGCTGTCTCTTGGCAACTCAAAGTTTCAACTCCCTCCATAAATTTTCTATAGGATCAAGGTCTGGAGACTCACTAGGCCTTAATGTGCTTCTTCTTGAGCCACTCCTTTGTTGCCTTGTTGATATGTTTTTGGTCATTGTCATGCTGGAAGATCCATCCACAACCCATCTTCAGTGTTCTGGCTGAGGGAAGAAGGTTCTCATCCAATATTTTACAATACATGGCCCCTTCCAATGGCCCCTCAATGTGGCAAAGTCACCTTGTACCTTTTGCAGAGAAACAGCCCCAAAGCATCATGTTTCCACCTCTGTGCTTGACTGTAGGGATGGTGTTCTAATGTCATAGTCAGCATTTTTCAAACACGAGTCGAGTTCATGCCAAATAGCTCAATTTTGGTCTCATCTGACCACAGCACTTTCCCCCAATCCATCTCTGAATCACTTGTTGTTCATTGGCGTGACTGTACATGTGCCTTCTTGAGGAGGGGGGCTTGGCATGTTTGGAGGAAGAAAAATGCACAGTATTATATATACTGTGGGTATATATATATATATATATATATATATATACACACACACACACATTTTAAATATTCACACTGAGAAGATATATAGAATATTATGATCAAGGTGACCTACCAACCCCAGGGCTTGCTGATCACTGGTGGAAAATAAGAGTTGGATATTTAGGTTTGCCACAAATCCACATGGCCACATAGTCCTTACATGGTGGTGAGACTATCATTAATTCTTACTTGGCATTCTTCTTTGCAGTCTTTAAGGCTTTAGCCAGTTCTGCTTGGGCTTGCTTAGCTTCTTTGCTAACGCGCAGATCATGCTCTCTCACTTGATACAACTCACTAGAAAGTACACAAGTAACAAATATGTAAATGAATACATTCCAAACCTATTTAAAACAATAAGAGGCCAAATAAAAGCATTATATGAGTATCTAACAATTAATACAAATTAATAATCTGTAATACACCATACTTGAAGGAAACTTGAACTACTGACTTATTTACTGACTAAAGCAAGTATTCTTCGAGTGATCAGAATTCTTGATCTGCAAACATTTTCTGGGTCAGCGAATCAGAGAGTACAGAAGCCTTTGGATCTGAATGACAACCAGACTCTCAAAAGAAACTTGTCGAAAAAGGCTGAACAGCAAAGCTTAGTTTGACACACTAGTGTCAGAGGTAGGGGAGACTGGACAGCAAGAAAGACTTATCAACTACTAGACTTTGCTGCACCTTTTTAGGTGGTGCTGCTCTTCAAAAGGTAACATTGTGATATAAAGCGAGTAATAAAAAACAAAAGTCACAAAGGATTCTGACTGAAAAATGCCGATCTACATAATATACTGTACATCT
This sequence comes from Glandirana rugosa, assembly GCA_018402905.1. Lineage (NCBI taxonomy): Eukaryota > Metazoa > Chordata > Amphibia > Anura > Ranidae > Glandirana > Glandirana rugosa. The sequence continues at coordinate 2,093,470 of BLSH010514966.1, forward strand.
AAATTAATTACACAGGAAGGCGACATACATACAGTCTGTGCAAAGTTGATCAATACTTTAACCAGTACAGGCGGTCCCCTAGTTACAAACATCTGACTTGCGAATGACTCCTACTTACAAACGGAGGGAGGCAACAGGAAGTGGGAAGAAATCTCCCCCTAGGAAGGGAAATTCACTCCTGTAAGAGTTATGGGAAAAAGGTGTCTCAACTGATGCTTTATCACCAATCCTTGTTTCCACAACAACCTAAAATTTTCAAAATCCGATTATCATTGGGACAGGAAGTGAGATGAAATCTTCTGAACAGAAAAATAGACAGCAAAGCAAACATTATAGGGGTGTTACCCCTTCCCTATGCTATCCAAAAAGCTTAAAAATAGATTTTTTGGCTGAAGCTACACTTAAAAAAAATGTACCTGTCCTGACTTACAAACAAATTCAACGTAAGAACAAACCTACAGTCCCTATCTTGTTTGTAACCCGGCGACCGCCTGTATGTGGACAATCTCTGCAATCACATAGTTACTAAAAGTAATAACCATGAGGGACATAATGCAAAGAAGCAACGTGGAAAATGCTGAAAATGTTCAAAATTATATTACCCCTAAAGTCAAAGATAAAATAGACTGAGTTTCTAGGTATAACTCTTTCAATGCTGATTCAGAGTAATAAAAGCCTAATTGGTAGTTGGGTCACTGTTTATGGTAAACCTCAGAAAATGGCAACTATGTGCAACTTCATGCTTTGTCCTGTTAGTTTAGGCTCTGCAAATATACCTGTGAAGATTTAACCCCTCTGATCTACTATATGTCTCCACTCTCCACAAGTCATCTTCACAATGGTTTTTGTCCAGTCACCAATGCTTACTTCAATAATCAAGTCAGGTAAAAAATGCTGGCACTAATCTTTTGCTATTGTCCACTGTATTAATGTATTTTAATGTGTTTTCATATGGTCTATGCCCCTTCATCAATGAATGTCATCTAACATGATATTTTTTAAATTTAAACTGGATCACTGAGGGACTGAATCTCGATAGACATGTTTACGAAGTTTTACAATGAACTGTGACCCAGGAACCAGATGACATGCTTTTATTACTATGGATCAGTATAGAATCATAAGTATAGTGTACACTTAGAAGCACCATCTATTTTTCTTTCATTTCTTAACCACTTCAGCCCCAGAAGGATTTCACCCTTTAGGACCAGAGCACTTTTTGCGATTCGACACTGCGTCATTTTAACTGATAATTGCGTGGTCGTGCGACATTGTACCCAAACAAAATTTGCGTCCTTTTTTTCCTCATAAATAGAGCTTTCCTTTGGTGGTATTTGATCACCTCTACGTCATTTCTGATCGCCGCTATAAACAAAAAAACAGCGACAATTTTGCAAAAAAAACAATTTTTCTTACTTTTTGCTAAAATACAAATCCAAAAAAATGATAAAACAGTTTTTTCTTTCATCGGTTTTGGCCGATTTATATTCTTCCTCATATTTTTGGTAAAAAAAAAAATCGCAATCGACATTTATTGATTGGTTTGCGCAAAAGTTGCCATGTTTACAAATGATGAGAATTCATTTATGGGGTTTTCATTTTCTTTTTTTTTACTAGTAATGGCGGCAATCTGTGATTTTTAGCTCACAATACTCGTTTTCAGGTGACGGGGGTTCGCGATAACGAGCCACTTTGCTGCCGTAACGCTGCGGCGGGCAGTCGGCAAGTGGTTAAACTTATATTTTTACATTTGTAAAGGAACAACTATTAATAATTGAAAAAACAATAATATGATTATCTGCATGAAGGATTTGGAGGTCCTCTCACTAAAGCTTAGTACATACTACTACACTACACAAACTCAAAGCTCAGGCCGGAGCCACTGTACTAACAATCTGATGTTAGTACAGTGATCTCCCCTGCTGTGCTATTGTGTTCTAAACGGGGGACAGCCCCGGCGCAGAACACTCCAGTCAGCACTCTCAGAGAGCGCTGATTGGGAGCCGGTCAGCAAACCATGTTCGGTTATGAGCCTTCAAAAGAAGGCATGCTTCTGTCAGACCGGCCGCCATACACGCAGACCGAATGTCGGCTGGTTTCTAGTGAAACGGCCGATGTCGCCCTGTGCGTACTAAGCTTTTTTTTGGTTGTGGTTTTTAAAGACATTTGCCTGGCAATATCCTATTGGCAGAATGTGAGAATGTGTTCCAAAATACCGATCGGCATTCCCAGAAAACCTATATTGAGAACATAGAGAGGTTGTTGTTATGCTAATTTCTGGACTGCTATGTTAATACTGTATATAAGGCTTTGAAACTTTCTAAGCCACTGAGCTGCAGCAAGTATGCAGATGAGGATTTTCAACTTTATTCTGACTACACTAGCCGCATGCTAGCTTTGAGTCCGTAACTTATAAAAAAAGAGGCCAGAGATAACCAAGCATCTACTATTTTCAGAGGAAGTCATCAATGGAACCTCCATATTCCTCTGGGTACTGGTTTGCTTTACAATGATGTGGAGTCCCCTTGTGTATAAACAGCTACAAAATATACCGTTGTAACTTACCTGGTCAGTTCTCCAATAGAATTCTTGAAATAAATTATCTCCTCTGTTAGACTTCGGTCCAGAGCCCGCTGAGCCAAGAGGTCATTGTACAGGCTTAGTACCTGGTGGGGGATCTTATCCAGTAACAATACATATCGTTGTCTACAAAAGCAATACACAAAATATCAGTGGGTTTACAAAAGTTTGTAAATGTTGCTACATTACTCAACCTCAGTTTTTCCCATAGGCAGAGTCATTGAGAGTTCATCTTTAGTTATTACCTTGGCAAATCAGAATTCATATTGTTATGCATTAAACATTTGTACTTGATTTTATTGTGCCAGAAGTTCTCAGATAGACAAAACAAAAAGGTGCCAGGAGAGGGCGCCAAACCAGGGGCTCCGCATGAGATGCTTATCCTAGCGCGGCGGCCAGACCTTCTTGCACATGTACCCAGTCCAGCACACTGACAGGCGGCGCAGCACAGCCCCAACCGAGCACTGTTACCTTTACCCTCTAGCCTCTCCTAATCTGAGTCCCAGCCCTGCTACTGCACTCTGCCTCGTTTGCCAGATGCAGGGTAGAGAGAGACACTCCTGGCTTGAACACACAGCCCCGCCCCCTTCAGCCCTCGAGGTGAAGATCACTGGATCCTGAAAAAAAAATACCTCCTCCCACCTGGGCAGTGGCAGAGGGACTGTTAAGAACGCCTCCAGTTCAGCAGCACACACACTATCAACGCTGAACTTGAGGGCCTGTGAGATGAGGGGGGCCTGGGGAGGAGCCTGGAGCCGAGTGAGACCAGGGGGAGGGGCCAAGATCTGCAGAAGGAACAAGAGGTACATGAGTGGCCCTAGTACTCCCATAGATGAATATATATCTCTCTCCCATCTCTGTGGAAGGTAGGGCAAGCAAGCTGCTTCTAGCTTTATGGCGTCAGAGTCTGGCTGGCTGTGTATTTTATTGTACCAGCCCTGCCCTTGTGTCATGTATGCAGTCTCTGACAATCTCTTGTGCCATGTGTGCAGGCTGACAATCTCTTGTGCCATGACTGCAGTCTATAAACATCTCTTGTGTCATGACTGCAGTCTCTGACAATCTCTTGTGCCATGGCTGCAGTCTCTGACAATCTCTTGTGCCATGGCTGCAGTCTCTGACAATCTCTTATGCCATGTATGCAGTCTCTGACAATCTCTTGTGCCATGTATGCAGTCTCTGACAATCTCTTGTGCCATGACTGCAGTCTCTGACAATCTCTTGTGCCATATGTGCAGTCTGACAATCTCTTGTGCCATGTGAGCAGTCTCTAAACATCTCTTGTGTCATGACTGCAGTCTCTGACAATCTCTTGTGCCATGTATGCAGTCTCTGACAAGCTATTGTGCCATGTGAGCAGTCTCTAAACATCTTGTGTGCCATGTATACTGTCTCTGACAATCTCTTGTGCCATGTATGCAGTCTCTGACAATCTCTTGTGCCATGACCGCAGTCTCTGACAATCTCTTGTGCCATGTGTGCAGTCTGACAATCTCTTGGGCCATGTATACAGTCTCTCACCATCTCTTGTGCCATGTCTGCAGTCTCTGATTGTCTTTTGTGCCATGTCTGCAGTCTCTGATCATCTCTTGTGCCATGTCTGCAGTCTCTGTGGACTGTAATGTAAGGGGGAGCTCTATGGACTCTTGGGTAAGGAGGAGGCTGTGGTGACCAGAGACTCCCTTACATCAGTTTCTATTTACACCAGAGTGTGCTGCATTGCCCGTTACATCAGAGTCCTCACAGTTCTCCTTTACATCAAGTCCAGAATGTTCCCTTTTACGTCAGGGTCCAAAGAGTTCCCACTTACACTGTAAAGGAAAACCCTGTGTTGAGTTATATTAACCTGACCGTCATATAAAGGCAGAAATATGTTTTTTGCCTTTTGTTATACCTTAAACACATTGCTAATCGCACTAGTTACATGTGCGGTTAGCTCAATATATAGCTTAAATATTGATATTTGCACTAAAATCTGCCATTTTACGTACTTTTTTTGGGTAAAGTGCCAGAAAAAAATGTGACTCTGTCAGGTAAATTTCATGATTTTTGCCACAAAAAAAAATGGCGATGTTTGTAAATTTTGGGCACCCTCTCACTAAATTTCACTTTGGGGGTCTGGCAAACCTGCATCCCAGTAAAGTGCCCCCCTCCCCCCGCTATGCATCCCGAGTACCGATTACCCATCTCCGGTGCCCGGGGCCGGCATAGCAGGTGTCCCTGGGTGAAGGGGAGGGAGAAGAGCGGAAACATGTCACCTCTTCTCCCCTTCTTGTTCCTGACCAGGAAGCAACATTGATTGATTAAAGCAAGGGGGGTGGCAGGAGGAAGGTTGGTGGGGTGTGGTGGGGGGAACCAAGATGCACAGTAGACAATCCTTGCACCAGCCCTGTATGTACCTAAGCAGTACCTGGAAAATATACCCTTTGCCTGGAATTCCCCCGGACAAATAGCAGTGCAAGTCTTGATATGTGAGTATTCCTAGGCACTCCTGTGCATACAGCCTCAAAGCTGTATATTTGCAATGTGAGATCTAAATTACTGTTGCCTCTGACTGCTAGTCTCAGGAGATTTGGCATGAGATCTGGTGCTGTCACCAGGGCCGCTGATAGAAATCATGGGGCCCCTTCAGCCCCATCCCTAACCCCGCCCCTGGCCCCTCTCCAGCCCCACCTTGAAACAAAGTGCAGGAACAGGCTGCATGAAGTACATGTATGTGATCCAGCCTGCCCGTGCCACCCTGCTGCAGTAAATGTATTGAGGGCAGGCGGCAAGCAGTTAAAGGGAAAAGGCTCAGAACAAGTGCATTCTGCCCCATGTGAAAGCCTTGATCACAAACAGCAACACTGGGAGCTTAAGATCCTCCGCATTATTACACACAGGCAGTAGTCAGCACGTTCTCTATCGTGGCTGGCTCTGTCACAGGACATGGCTGCTGGATGCTAGCCTTGCTAAATTATGACCAATAAGTTAACAAAAGCAGCACCCAACAGCCATGTCCTGTGACAGAGCCAACCATGATAGAGATCCTGCTGACTGCTGCCTGTGTGTTATAGATGGTTATGTGGATGGTGACATTATAGTAATGTACAGTGCACTGCAATATCTTTAGATTCACCCGCCCTTAGCTGTAGCCATGAATTCTGTCTTTCTCCTGAGCCTCTGGACCCTGTCAACATGCCTGCGCCGCTGCCAGCCTTACAGCCTCCGTCTCTCACGGGTCGACTACTGAGTGAGCAGGGAGCTGAGCGAAGGAAGATCACTCCGCTAGGGAAGGAAATAAGCCGCAGCGGCAGGCTGGTGGCTGGTACTTTAAACAGCAGAGCGGGTGCAGTGCGCATGCACCTGAAACTGAGAAAAAAGTCCCTCCACTCCCACATCAACAGAGAGAAGGCGCCCAGAAGATCGTTACAATAATACACCCCCTATGCTAGGAGGAGCGGCTGAGCGGGGGTGTAAGTCAGAAAGCGGTTTTTTTTGTTTTGTTTCTTTTATTCTGCGCTGTCTGTGAGGCTGCCCGGGCCCTAGAGGATGCTGGATCCGGTACAACAGGGCTGGTTGTACTGGCCTATCAGCGGCGCTGGCTGTCACTAATGTGCTGCTCACTGTTCTCTATGGTTTGTGGCTCTGACATGAGGAAGCAAAGCCCTGCCTCTTCCAAGGTGGCCATCTCCACACAGAAATACAATACAATGCAGATTAAGGCATAAAATGTCACTAATAGGAAAAGATAGAAAAAAAAAGACATTGGCAATACTGGTGACTATGCAAAATTAAATCAATAATTCTACCACATTTCACTGCTGCCACATTACTTCCCTCATCAAAAACGAATACATGAATTTATAGACAGTGCGATATAAGTATTAATTCAAATGTAGCGCTATGATAAGATACAAATAAAATAAATGTGCAAAGAAGTGCAAACAAACTGGCCAAACCATGGCAAAATTAAAATGTCCAATTCAGTCCCAATAAAAAAATGAAGGAGTCACCAAACCAGCCAAATCCACTATGTTCAGCAATGTTTTAGCACGGTGTTCACCATTCTTCCAAAGTGACACGCTAGTGCTCATGTACTTTACCACTCCCCGACAGACACTCACCACAACAATATGAAAATAACAAGAGCTGGAGTGCTGCTATAATGGGGACTGATACCCTCTAGTGGTAGGAAAAGACATTAGTTGATTAATTGGCAAACTTGAGAACAGCAGCAACTATTGAGTGGGTCATATCCTTATAACACCTCCACCGTTCACCTCTGTGTGAATTGGCCGCTCACCTCAAACACAGACCCTTCAGGGTCAGTATAAGCCTTGCATATATAGGTCTTTACAAATGGATCATCCAGCTTGTATTATCCCAGGTAATGGTTATCCCACTGCTCAAGCTCTCTTCAAACGCAGACCCACCCAGGTCAGTACAAGCCTTGCATGTAAACAGATGGATCATCCAGCCAGCACAGCCCCAAGCAATGGTAATCCCGCTGCTCAAGCTTTATTTTGAGCAGCGGGATTACCATTGCCTTGGGCTGTGTTGGAGTGGATTATCCATCTGTAAATATCTTTACATGTAAGGCTTGTACCGACCCGGGTTGGACTTTTATTGGGACTGACATTTTAATATTCCCAAGATTTGGACATTGGGTGGATATTTTATTATATTTATAGATTTGTTTGTGATCAAGTTTGTTTGCACTTCTTAGCATATTTATTTCATTTGTATTCTATCACAGCATTACATTTGAATGGAAGCATAGATTCATATATGAATATTGCTGAGTAGTCTTTTGCCCTTTTTTGGGCACAGCTTCTATTTTACTCTATTCATATTTTTCAAGGGGTAGTCTGTGAAAATAGCTCTAAACTATTTAAGTGGTTTTTCTTTATCTTATAAATTATTGTTCATTCTAACATGATAAACAGAATGTTATTATGGCTTATGAAGTGTTTCCAGGTTAGTACTGACCTGAGCTTAGCTAATAGCTCTCCTCTCTCCGCACACTCCACACTGACCTGTCGGATCAGCTCATGAAAGACAATGTTGTAGATATTCTGCTCAGTCTTTAGCAATTCCAGCAGGTTGTGTATCTGTATCAGCATATATAAAGAAGTGCAATGATGGAAATAGCACATTCATAAACACAAAATCGAAGATCTATCCACAGGAACCACTGACGTACCAAAACCACACTAATTACAACCCAGGATTAAATATTCAGTGTTCGGTGGCATCATTTTAATCATAAATCTAACTATGATCACAGGGCAAATTAAATTTAAAAAACAAATTAGGAGACAAAAACACTTTTGTATGAAAGTATGAAAGGGTGATTCCGTACAACGTATTAACAAATTATTGAGCTATATCTGGCAAACAATGCATCTGTGCTTAATGCAAATAGTTTTTTCTAAAACAGATGTAAACTGTAATTTGATGACATTTAGTTTGCTTAAAGTGGTTGTAAAGCCTAAACATTTTAAGCTGCTCAGCATAATCCAAATAAAGTCCAGAGAATATTAATACATTGTATAGTCCAAATGCAAACAGAAGCGAATAAAAATGAATCTGATGCAACCACTCCAGTGAACGTGAAGATATTGGTCAAATTGTGTGTGTCCAAATAGCTGGACCACCCACCACCACCGAGTGTATTGCAAACTCGAACAAATGGCTGCCGTCACAGCAGCATGTGCGCCTTACAGCATATGTGGAAATCTCTCTGGATGTGTCACAGCACTAAGCTCCCGCTGGCAACTCTATGCGGAGTCCAACAATGATGCTGCCTGAAGGGGAACATACACTATATTACCAAAAATATTGGGACGCCTGCCTTTACACGCACATGAACTTTAATGGGATCCCAGTCTTAGTCCGTAGGGTTCAATATTGAGTTGGCCCACTCTTTGCAGCTATAACAGCTTCAATTCTTCTGGAAAAGCTGTCCACAAGGTTTAGGAGTGTCTATGAGAATGTTTGACCATTCTTCCAAAAGCGCATTTGTGAGGTTAGGCACTGATGTGGATGAGAAGGCCTGGCTTGCAGTCTCTGCTCTAATTCATCCCAAAGGTGTTCTATCGGGTTGAGGTCAGGACTCTGTGCAGGCCAGTCAAGTTCCTCCACCCCAAACTTGCTTATCCATGTCTTTATGGAGCTTGCTTTGTGCACTGGTGCGCAGACATGCTGGAACAGGAAGGGGCCATCCCCAAACTGTTCCTGCAAAGGTGGGACAACAACCCCACACCATAATCCCCCTCCACCAATTGATTTGGACCAGTGCACAAAGCAAGGTCCATAAAGACATGGATGAGCGAGTTTCCCATAGACACACTCCTAAACTTTGTGGACAGCCTTCCCAGAAAATTTGAAGCTGTTATAGCTGCAAAGGGGGGGCCAACTCAATATTGAACCCTACAGACTAAGACTGGGATGCCATTAAAGTTTATGTACATGTAAAGGCAGGCGCCTCAATACTTTTGGCAACATAGTGTATATTCTGTTTTGTTTTTTGTTTTTTTTTACCCTACTATGTCTCTGTACATCCCATAATTCTTCACTCCCAGAAAGAAGAAGCCTCCATCTTTGGCATGTGGTTGATAGAGGACTGAATATATATTCCCCTTCAGGCAGCATCATTGTTGGACTCCACATAGAGTTGCCAGCGGGAGTTTAATGCTGTGACACATCCAGAGAGATTTCCACATATGCAGTAAGGGCAGCCATTTGTTTGGGTGAGTTTGCAATTCATTTGTCGGTAGTTGTTCAGCTATTTCAAAACAATTTGACTAATATCGTCACGTTCACTGGAGTGGTTGCATCAGATTCATTTTTATTCAATTCTGTTTGCATTTGGACTATACAATGTAATAATATTCTCTGGTCTTTTTTGGATTTTGCTTATCAGTTTATATTAATTTTATGGACTTTTTACACGTATTATTGTCACAATAAGTTTAAGATTTATTTATCATCACAGCTATTTTGGTGCTACACTATTTGTGTTTTAAGGCTGGCTTTACTACCTTTGTGTTAGCTGCCTGCCTTGATTTAGCACAGACATCACAGATTTTATCACATATTTATTTTTTACCAAATGCATTCCCTGCATTAAGGTAAAATAGTTTCAGTATGTGTATCACCCCCTTATACTTACCTAAGCCCGACCGTGATCCAGAACTGTGCCTATTTGTAGTAGCTCTCTCCTCTGTACACTTGTCACAGGCTTTGCTGAGAGCAATGGGTCCATCGGCCCGCTCAGGGGTGTTTTATGAAATCAGTGGGCCTGTGTGCAAGATCATAAGCTGGGCCCCATTGCTTGATACAAAAAACCCCAAAACAAACGGTGTGCTTATCAGTGGTGGCTGGTGAAGTTTTAGGATGGAGCGCCAGGCCCCACCCTTCCTTTTTGACCCCTCCTATGTCTAATAAGCCCCACCCCCTATAGAATCTACCCACTCCTTCCCCTGTATTCCACATATTGTGTCAGGAGCACACAGCTCAGCATCACAGGACACAGTATACAGCTCAGCATCACAGGACACAGTATACAGCTCAGCATCACAGGACACAGTATACAGCTCAGCATCACAGGTGGGGTATATTATATCAACCAGTATCACAGGACACAGTATAGAGCCCCAGCATCACAGGTATATAGCAGCCAGTATCAAAGGTGGGGTAAATTACAGCCAATATCGTAGGTGGGGGTAAATGGCAGCCAATAACACAGATGGGGGTACATTGCAGCCAATAACACAGATGGGGATAAATTGCAGCCAATATCACAGGTGGGGTACTTTGCAGCCAATATTTATTATTTTTTTTTTTTTTTATTTCAGGTACTTATATAGCGCTATCAATTTACGCGGCGCTTTACATATTCATTGTACATTCACATCAGTCCCTACCCTCAAGGAGCTTACACTCTAAGGTCCCTAACTCACATTCATACATATACATACTAGGGCCAATTTAAACAGGAATTAATTAACCTACCAGCATGTCTTTGGAGTGGGGTACTTTGCAGCCAATATCACAGGTGGGGTACTTTGCAGCCAATATCACAGGCGGGGTACATTGCAGACACAAATGAGAGAGAGAGCAAGCCCACTCAGGTGTGTTCTATTAGTGAAAGCCTAGGCTTTCAGGTGCAGGTCCAGATAGCCGCTGATCCACATCCAAGTACAAAACAAATGAAGAGGACCGCACTCCAAAAGTCCAAAGCAATAATCGTTGATTTATTGTAGATCCATGGTGCAAAAACAGGCAGACAGAACAACAGGCTGTGAAAGGGTTAACGCGTTTTGCGGATCTCAGGTCCGCTTAGTCATAACCTTATTTTACGATTTTTACGATTATTGCTTTGGACTTTTGGAGTGCGGTCCTCTTCATTTGTTTTGTACATTGCAGACACCCCCCAGAAGTCGGGACAAGTCCCGCACTTACCCCATCTAATAGGCAGGCAGGAAAGTACAGAGATCAGCTTGCGGACAGCGGGCTGTCAGTGTGCAGAGCTGCGCTTGCGGTGAGCGGGCTGGAGCCTGGAGTGGATGGTCTGTGGTGTGGTAGTCGGGACTGAAACCCGGCGGAGTGCTGCACGTCCGCCACAGTCCCACCCCCGCCCACAGCATCCAATGCCAGTCAGTCACTGGCTCAGGCAGCCAATCGGACTATGTGTGGTCGCCTGTTCAGCGCACACACATAGTCTTTATTGACTGACCAATCGGCTCACTACTTGCTGTCACCAGACAGCAAGGAGCCGAGAAAAAAAAGAAAAATCAATATACCGACGCCTCCTGTAGAGGGTGGGCTGGCGCCCAAGCGCCCCTTATTGACCAGCCACCGCTGGTGCTTAGTGAAGAGCCACAGTGAAGAGTGAGCATGGCTTTCATTGCTAAGTTTGCTGCTAAGATTTGTAAAAGACCTGGGGCACCTTTGGGTATGCCAAATATAAGAGTAATGTGGTAAGCGTAGCATATAAGAGTAGTGTGGTAAACAGGGGATGTGGCCAAATTGTGTTAATAGTGGGGAGGTGCTTAAGAGGCATTGTTAAATCAAACAAGGTCAGTGTGTTTCCCATAGTAAAATCTCCCCCAGGTCGGTCTGTACCCCAGTATAACAATTCCACCCAGCTCAATCTGTCCCCCGGTATTATCCTCCTTCAGGTCAATCTGTCCCCTGGTATTATCCTCCCTCAGGTCAATCTGTCCCCCAGTATAATCCCCCCAGGTCATTCTGTCCCCTAGTACACCCCTCTGGGCTCCATCCCCTGTCAGCACTCCAAATCGCAGCTGTGGATGCATTGTTCATATATTCCCTTTCTGCCAAGCCGGAGTGGCACACACATCCTTTTCGGGTCACCCTAGTACAACAATACATTATACAAGTTAATTTGTCCCTCAGTATACTCCTTTCCCTTCCCACCAGGTCTGTCGCCCTTAGTACAATCTCCCCCCAGGTCAGTCTGTCCCCTCAGTACAATCTCCCCCCAGGTCAGTCTGCCCCCAGTACAATCTACCCCCAGGTCAGTCTGTCCCCCATTATAATCCTTCCTCCCCCCTCAGGTCAATCTGTGCCCCAGTATAATCCCCCCTAGGTCAGTCTGTCCCCAGTACAATCCTGCCTACCCAGGTCAATCTTTTTCCCCCCTATAATCCCCCCAGGTCAAGCTGTCCCCCAGTATAACCATTCCCTCCCAGCCTTCGATCCCAGGTCAATCTGTCCCCCACTATAATTGCCCCCCCCCGGTCAGTCTTTCTCCAGTATAATCCCCCCAGATTAGTCTGTTCCCCAGTAGAATTCCCCTCCCAGGTCAATCTGTTGCCCAGTATAATCCCTCCCCCCCCAGGTCAATCTGTCCCCTGGTATAATCCCCCCCAGTACAATACCCCTGAAGCAGTCAGACTGATATTTTTTGTGAAACATCAGGGGTCTAAACAGACCCCAATATCTCTTTTTGGAGACAGATAAAGGGATTGAGGACATAGAGTCATTATTCCCTTTCTCTGCAGGCTCAGCTGCACTGCATATGAATGAATAGAAGTCTCAGTACAGAGGCTCCTATTCATTCACAAACTGAAGCATAGTAGACACTATTTGTCATGCTTCAGCGATGAATGAACACAGGAGCGGTACGGGGGGGGGGACTGGATAGCAGCGCTGCAAGAAGAGAATGCAGAGGATTGGTGATGGGGGGATGCAGTACAAGAGGGGGGTCAGTACAAGAGGAGGAGAAGCCAGTGGCTACAGGGGAGCACATTTGAGCAGAGGGGGAACATTTTGGAGCACAGGTGAAGCTGCAACTGCAGTCAGTCAAATCCTGTGATGAGGGAGCAAGGGGCAGGGCCAAGCCTTGCTGTCTGTGTGAATAGCTGTAGGCAGCATGGCATAAACGATTGCAATGGCTTTTTTTACATATACTGTTTTGACCTATTTTCATTCTTTTCTGTATGTCAGTGCCGCTGACCTTCCCCGACCTGTTTTAGTGACTTTTTGTCTACATGTACTGTACTCACTCCAGCTTTGGCTGAACATAATTGATCGAGACCAGTGTTCTGATATGGATCACAGCAAACTATGCATGTGCATCGTGTGTAAGGACAGTCACTAGCAGGGGCGGACTGACCATTTGGGCACTCGGGACTGCCTGAGGGCCCGTGGCCACTAGGGGGCCCCATTAGGGTTGCCAGCATCAGTAAAATCAGTGTTTTTTTACATCTGTCCCTGAAGTGTCCGATACCGACATACTCTTGCTGTACAAATCCCGAGATTATAGCTGCTCCGCTTCCCCATTGCCTCCTCAGCCAATGGGAACACAGTGTACCTATCCCCTTCCCCAGTGTGGCTTATTTGACATAAGAGCAGGAGAAGCCGACTTCTGGAGGACAGGAGAGAGAGGAGAGCACAGCTTGATAGAAGGTAAGCTGAAATACATGTAGTCTTGTCAGTGGTTACCCTGGTAAGTGGGGGGGGGGGCTGTGTTTCCTCTAGCATGGCTCCTCCTGTCTCTGAGGATATTAGATTGATGTTCTGTGTGAGGAAAAGATGAGAAGTGCACTGCTCCTGCAGGAGGGATGTTCTGAATTTCTCCCCCAATCTCTGCTGCATCTCCATATTCATTACCTGCCCACCAGTACACAAGCACAGTCCCCTCCACTCCTGTATTACCACATCATATGTCTGTGAGCTTCAGGAGCACTACAAGTACCAGCATGCCAGGAGATGGGGGCAGCAGCAGTGTGTTCAATCAGGCTGATTTTTGGATGAAAAGTGCTGGTGTGTGTGTATGTATACTGTGTGTGTATAATGTATAGAGGTATATGTGTACTGTGTTTGTATGTGTCTGTGTGTATACTGTGTGTGTGTGTATACTGTATGATCCATGTGTGCCCACTGCTGCTCAACAGAAGTCAATATAATAATCCTGTGCCCATGAAAAATCCACTTGTTGCAATTCTGAGCCATCTGAATGGTGCATTGCTGAGCTCAGCCTCAGATCAGGCAGCAGGGCAGGTCTGGGTGCACACCTGTGCAGTGACATCATGGCACACATCAAGCATGTTTTTTATTCACGTGCCCAACTGCCTGATCTGAGGCCAACCACAGCAGTTCACTATTCAGCTGGCTCCACAACTCATGCGTAGTTCAGAGCCTGCAACAAGTGGATTTTTCTTAAAATCCTTTTCCCACCAGCTCCCTACCACACCAAGCACAAAGGTGCAAAGGTATGTGTAAGGGACACTGATGGAGGGTGACACTCTGGAGGCTCTGCCATAAAGTGCCACTCTGGGGGCTCTGCCATAAGGTGGGAGTCTGATGTAAGGGGGGACACTGCGGACTGTGTAGGGGGAGAATGTTGGGACTTTGATGTAAGGGAGGACTCTGATGTTAGCGTGGCACTCATCCTGACTGCTGTACTCTATATTTTTTTTGTTTGTTACTTACTCCTGACCCACATACTCTGTACATTATACTCTACATAGACCTGACCAAGGTGTTCATTGTCTCAACAGTTGCTGGTTTTAATTAAGTTCTTCTGTAAGGTAGCCTCAGTAAGACAAAAATATCCTTATTTTTTGTGCATAAAAAAACATATATAATGGAAACATTTACCAGTATTTTAAAAACAAATGGTCCTTTGACTGAGATTTATTTGTGTCTGTGAGATTATCAGTTGCGACACAGTAATTCGAATTTTATGGGTACAAGGTCTGTGGTATATGTTTGCATTGTATACTGCAGATGCAGATTCTGTTCAATCCTCCTTTAAGACTCTCCCACTGGCCATGCCCATTGTTCACCATGGTGCACTATGCATGTCGCAGGTCATCATCTCCCTGGTAGCGGTCCCAGTGCAGTATTTTGCCCAGGGGCCCATGATGCTGTTAAGGTTGCACTGCCCATGAGAAGCTCCTGGTGCCTTTACTGGGTTACCAGCTCTAAGTCTCCTGCCACTCTGCATGTCCCCGAGATTGGTGTCCCTCCACATGGGTATGCCCAAATTCATGTTGCGGTAAAAAGATTGCTGCCACGTGGCAGCCATCTGAAAGCTTGGGGGCCCCATAATCTCTTATTGCTCGGGGGCCCCATGAATTGTCAGTCCGCCCCTGGTCACTAGCCAATACAGCATGGGTAACTTGATCCCAAAGAGGAGACTTTTAATACATATGATACATTTACCTGTAGGTTTTATGCTGATTGGAGTTTTTTTTTTGTTTTTTTTTTCAAATCCTACTATCTGAGTCTAGTGAAGTTAACCTGTTTCTTAAATACAGTAGACTGAACTAAGCTAATATGGAACCTCATCCATCATATTATTACCTGAGATGGACCTTCCAATTTTAGGTCTTTTTCATCCACCCCTGCATCCATTAGCATGCTGTCCATCACTTTCATAAGTTGCAGAACCTCTGCTCTCCCACTAGGTTTCCTAAATAGATAGAAATAAACAAATGTGAGTGATCATACTATTTACATGATTTTCACTTTGTATCCGACCAGTGAAGACCAAACTTACATAGATGGAAACAGACGAAGCTTCTTCTCATCATCTTCAAGCAGGGTTGTATACTTACTAGTGGCAGAACAAAGAAAGATGTTAATGCTGGATAGCCCATCTATTAGTGTAAACATTACAGTAGAGCTTTATATGGGATAGTGATCAGTGCAGATTTAAGGTATGGTTTGGTATAGCAATTAACAATATTGAAGCTAAAATGCAGATCACCAATTCTTTGTGCATATAGACTATGTTGACTAACAATGTGGGTCTGACTTAGAACTAAAATGGCTATTGTCCATGATAACTAATTAAGTATAGGCCATTTCATTGTAAGTCATTACAACTTAAAGAATAACTAAAGGCATAGCATTTTTTTGAGATTTGTATAAAATTGTAAGAGGGCAAAACCCCTATCAGGTTTTTATAAAGGTCTGTTACCTGTTAGGGACATTTGCTCTTTCTATTTATCCTGATCACCAATGTCACCCGGGTTGGAAGTGGGGTAAATCAAAACATTTGAGTTGCCACCAGAAAAGGAATAGAGGGAAAAATCTTTTAATGGGGAAACTTGTTCCAATGACAAAGAAATTCCTCCAATAGTGATGTCTTAGCTATACATAAACATGCGTAGGTTTATCCACCCACTGATTTTCATGTTATCGGTGAACTCCAGTGGGACCAAAGTTTTCTTGCTGTATTCACTCTAAAGTTAGTAGAAAGTATCCATTGGGAAGGGAAAGTCCTGCCCTAATGACCACAGTGGGTTGATGAAACTGGGAACTAAATGTTCTCCCCACCGGACTGCTTGAGAGATACAATATTTACAAAGCTTCTGGTGGTTCAACTTGCCGGCACCTAGCCAGAGATGACTGGATTGACTCTTTACACATTGCTTAGTGTACTGAACAGTAATTGTATACACTTATTGTACATAACTGTCAGATCCATACAAAATAAAGTCTACTCACTCTTCATAATACTCAAGTCCCAAAACACCTTTGTTCTTAACCACGTAGAACTCCTTTGGTATAATACTCTCTCCAATATTTCCTTCCTAAGAAAAATAACATACTAGAATAAACCACATTTACGCATTCTGAATGTTATTTGTAAAATTCTGGTATTCATCATGTTCATTTCACCATTGTATTTTGTGATGAGCAGAAGTACATTGTTTAAAAGCAGATATTGTGAGTTATAAGGCAAACAAACAAAAGCCTGTTAAAAAGAGGTGTTTTGTGAGTATGAGGCCCCTTTCACACGAGCGGAGCCCGTTTTGATGGGCTCCGCTGCTCAGCGGGGATCCATCCGTTTATCCCCACTGAGCCGGCGGATGACAGGACAGTCTCTGTGCAGAGACTGACCTGTCACAGCTCCATTCTCCTCTATGGAGGATTGGATAAACATGAACCATCTGTCCGTGTTCATACGATTCGAACCGCCAGGCAGATGGAATATAGGGTTTCCATCCGTCTGTTTTTGGCAGATCGGAGCGGATTGGATGTCAGCGGACATGTCACCGCTGACATCCGTCGATCCATAGAGGACAATGGAGCGTCCGTTCGGGTCTGCCTGAAAAACTGACAGGTGGACCCGAACAATCCTCTGGTGCGAAAGAACCCTAAGTGTACCTGCACAGGGTACTGATGTATAAACATCATATATTCCTGGCAGGATTGGCTATATAGCACTTGCATGTATAATAACGTATGTGTATGCAAACATTCTCCTAGCTTTTGGCCTTAAAGTGTTACTAAACCCACAACAGTAAAATCAATCAGTATATGCAGAATAGCTTGCTTGTTATACTCACTGTGGACTATAAGGGGTTAATCCTCTGCATTGTGTAAAAAGGCTCTTTGATCTTGTATGGCCAGATACTTCCTTCTTGCACTGTCTGTGTGTAAGGCCATACTACAGGCAGGTAGGGTTGTAAGTTTGCACGTGCTCTGTTGGGTCTCTCTTATGCTGTGTTGGAGATTTCCTGTTTCAGTTGAGTTTTTCAGGTCACATGGTATTTACATCACAGATGTGGGTGTGTATACAGATTCTAAATGACTGCCCAGACCCTCCCTCCTCCTCCACACCCAGTAACTAAAAAAAGAACACAGTGGGTGGGATATCACATCTAGAATCATGGAATATTCGCCTCCCATAAAAGCAAATGGACTCAGGCTATAGTGGATTTCTAAAGGCAGTGATTCCATAAATGAGATAACACCACTGTACAAGTTTTTGCAGCACCAGTTGCAGCCTGCAGGCGTGCATATTGAGGTAACAGATATAGAGATTTCTATACTTTTGCAAGCACCCCACCCCCTGTCATCCTCATCCTCCTCTTCACCACACCTGAAAAACTGACAAACTTGCTAACTCCCACCCCCTGTTATTCTCCTTTTCATCACACCTGGCCATCCACTGCAACTTTGCTAACACCCCACCCCCTGTCATCCTCATCCTCGTGTTCATCACACCTGTACATCCACTGGGGTGTTAGCATGTTTGCAGTGGATGGCCAGATGTGATGAAAAGGAGGATACGGATGAGAGGGGATGGGGTGTTAGCAAGGTTGCAGTGGATGTCCAAGTGTGATAAAGAGGAGGTGGTGTGGTGTGTTAGCAAGGTTGCAGTGGATGGCCAGGTGTGATTAGGATGACAGGGGGTGGAGTGTTGGCATGTTTGCATTGGATGGCCAGGTGTGATGAACACAAGGATGAGTATGACGGGGTGGGGTGTTAGCAAGGTTGCAGTAGATGGCCAGGTGTGGTAAGGATGAGGATGACAGAGGGTGGGGTATCAGCAAGGTTGCAGTGGATGGCCAGGTGTGATAAAGGGGAGGATGAGGATGACAGGGGGCGGAGTGTTAGCAAGGTTACAGTGGATGGCCAGAGGTGATGAAGAGCAGGATGAGGATTATTATTATTATTATACAGGATTTATATAGTGCTGACAGTTTGCGCAGCACTTTACAACATTAGGGCAGACAGTACAATTACAAAACACTTCAATACAGGAAGAATCAGAGGGTGCTGCTCATTAGAGCTTAAAATCTGAGGGAGGGTCAAGTGATACGAAAGGGTAATAACTGTGGGGGATGAGCTGATGAAGAAAATAAAAGTGTAGCTGTTAGGTGGAGACAGGATAGATTTCTCTAAAGAGAAAAGTTTTCAGGGATCACCTAAAAGTGGATAGATTTGGAGACAGTCTGACAGATTGGGGTAGGAAATTAAAGAGGGTGGGAGAGGCTCGGGAGAAGGCCTGGAGGTGAATATGGGAGGAGGTGATGAGGGAGCTGGAGAGTAGGAGGTCTTGGGAGGAATGAAGAGGACGATCAGGTTGGTATTTTGAGACTAGGTTATTGAAGTATTTGGGGGCAGAGTTGTGGATGGCTTTGTAACTTATTGTTAGTATTATGAATTTAATTTGTTGGGTGAGTGGCAGCCAGTGGCGGGATTGGCAGAGATGGGTAGCAGACGCTGAGCGGTTTGTAAGGTGAATGAGTCTGGCAGCAGCATTCATGATGGACTGAAGGGGGATAACCTATATAAAGGTAAGCCAATGAAGAGGGAGTTGCAGTAGTCGAGGCGAGAGATAACCAGGGAGTGAATTAGGAGCTTTGTGGTTTCATTGGTTAGGAAAGGACGTTGTTTAGAGATGTTGCGTAGGTTGAGGCGGCAAGCTTTGGAAAGTGATTGGATGTGGGGCAAAAAGGAGAGTTTGGAGTCCAGGATAACACCTAGCACCCTGGCATGTGGGGATGGGTGGATGGTTGTGCCATGGCTCTTGACAGAGACGTCAGGGGAAGAGACACATGGGGGAGGAAATATTATGAGCTTGGTTTTGGACAAGTTGAGTTTGAGGAAGTGGTGTGACATCCAGGATGACAGGGGGTGGTGTGTTAGCAAGGTTGCAGTGGATTTCCAGGTGTGATGAACAGGAGGATGAGGATGACGGGGGTCTGGTGTTAGCAGGGTTGCAGTGAATGGCCAGGTGTGAGGAAGATGAGGATGACAGGGGATGGGGTGTTAGCAAGTTTGCAGTGGCTGGCCAGGTGTGATGAGCATGACAGGGGGTGGGGTGTTAGCATGTTTGCATTGGATGTCCATGTTTGATGAGTTAAGCAAGGTTGCAGTGGATGTCCAGGTGTAGTGAGGATGAGGATGACAGGGGGTTGCAGTAAATGGCCAGGTGTGAGGAGGATGAGGGTGACAGGGGGTGGGGTGTTAGCAAGTTTGCAGTGCCTGGCCAGGTGTGATGAGCATGAAAGGGGGTTTGATGGTGTTAGCAAGGTTGCAGTGGATGTCCAGGTGTAGTGAGGATGAGGATGACAGGGGGTGGGGTGTTAGCAAGGTTGCAGTGGATGGCCAGGTGTGATGAAAAGGAGGATGAGGATGACAGGGGGTGGGGTGTTTGCAAAAGTATAGAAATATCTATTACATTAATATGCACGGCTGCGGGCTGCAACTGATGCTGCAAAAACATGTACAGTGGTGTTATCTCATTTACGGAATCACTACACTGCCTTTAGAAATCCACTACAGTCTGTATCCAGTGCTTTTATGGGAGGCGGATCGTCCATGATTCTAGATGTGATATCCCACCCACTGTGTTCTTTTTTAGTTACTGGGTGTGGGGGAGGAGGGAGGGTCTGGGCAGTCATTTAGAATCTGTATACACTCCCACATTTGTGATGTAAATACCATGTGACCTGAAAAACTCAACTGAAACAGGAAATCTCCAACACAGCATAAGAGACCGAACAGAGCATGTGAAAACTTACAACGCTGCCTGCGTGTAGTATGGCCTTACACACAGACAGCGCAGGCAGGAAGTATCTGGCCATACAAGATCAAAGAGCCTTTTTACACAATGCAGAGGATTAACCCCTTAAATTTCACTGTGAAAACAAGCATTTCTGCATATACAGATTGATTTTACTGTTGTGGGTTTAGTAACTCTTTAAATGAAAGGCATTTCTCTGGTGATAACTGTCCCAGTTGACAGTGCCCTTATCTCAGTTACCAATCAATGCTCTCAAATGGCTCATGTCATAGCTGATCATGGTGTGCAGCACCCTGGCAACTGCAGGCTAATGTAGCACCTTCCTAGGCTGTAAATAATTAAAGGATTCTGCTATTTTAGTTCTATTTAAAGCTGGGTACACACAGGCCAAAAATTGTCAGAAAATGGTCAGTTCAGCAGAGACAGGTTGACCGTCAGCCCGTGTGTGCAGCTCCCTGTCCAAAACCGGCTTCTGACAAACGAGCATGCTGGAAAACCATCATCTGATCAGCGCTCGCAGCCATTGGATCAGTGTGTTCTGGTAGGGGTGCAGTCCCCCAGTCAGAATACTATAGCTCAGCAGGGGAAATCTCCGCACTAACTAATTACCTAACTCTTTTTTTTTTCAGCCTGCTGGGTTGAACGGAAAAAAAAAAAATTATAGTGTGTACCCTACATTAGGCACAAAAAATAAATCTGCCTTTAATGGTAACATTGAATGCTTCTGATTACAGTAAAAACAACAAATGAAGACATTTTCAGGCTTAAAACTGAAACATACCATTGTATGAGGTGACATATCGCCTCGGTCTCTTGGCTGAAGAGCTGAAATTGCTGTATTCTTTTTTTCTATTGCCAAAGCATCACAAAGAAAAGAAATGTCCCTGGATCATAACAAAGAGTCATAGTATTAACATTCTGCAATATTTTATTCACTGACAACAAACAGCAGAAGAAATCTGGCTACAGTGCTGACTGGCACAAAAGTTGTTGACTCCACACATTTTATCTATATATATATATATATATATATATATATATATATAAAACACACGTTTATATACTGTATATCCAGCAAATGTTGGGCTACATGTCATTATTCAGTGAAAATCTGACAGTTCACCTTCCCTGAACACCTGTCAGATCAGAAGCAGCTGCTATGACCCTATAGGCTGCCTGCATGTAGCCCTGTTGGCTCCAGTTGCATAAATGACTGGTTCACACTGCCACATATTATGTGTGAAAAAGGTCCTAAAAGACACAAATTAATGCAACTCTGTATTCATTAAGGACCCATTCTCCCTTCACAGTTGTAATCTGTTTGGACTAAAGTCCCCATTACCTTAAAGGGGTTGTACACTTCCAAAAAAAGAAAATTCACAGCATACTAGCTCAATATGAAATACTTACCTCAGACTGAAGATCCAACAGGGCCGCTCAGTCCCCGCAGAGGGAGCTGACATCTGCCCATGGGGGATCCTTCGGGGTTCGTGGCTCCGGCGCTGTGAGTGGCCGGAGCCATAAGATGTCACCGGGACTTCACTACGCATGCGCTGCTGTCAGAGGCTGCATGCAAGGTGAATATTCTTATTATAGGCTTACCTGTAGGTAAAAATGACAGTTGGGGGGGGGGGGGGAGATTCAGATTGAAGCGATTGTAATCTTCTTTGTACTTTCGCTTGCTTCCTTGCTTTTCATTTAACAGTTTCTCTTTCAGAGTTCCAGACTTGATTAAGTACAAACTTTATAAGCACCAAAGTTGGAATGGAATGGTCTCTATTATTATAATATAATTAGAGTGATCGAGTTCTCCCGAGATCTCGCACAAATCTCGCATTACGAAAAGGAACCAATGAATGACAGACTGACAAAGATTGCGTTTTTATATATGTTACTTTTTTAACATTTGCGACATTGATTTACCATTTAATTTTGACATTGTCAGGGTTTCAAAACTCTAGCAATTGTAAATATTTTTCAAAACTCCCACGACACAGCGGTTTGAGAATCGCTGGCCTAGAGATTGGCCACCCAAACCCAAGTGTAATGGTCATGCGCACAAAGCACATGAAAAGTTATGTGTGGCAGCCATGTGGTTTCAGTAAACATAGATCGGCCATGACATTTTTGTAAAATAAAGACATAACAGCAGTGATTTCTTTCACATCCCCCCAGGAAGGCATTTGATACACCCCACAAGCTTTAGGCTTCATACCAGAACATTCTTATCAGTTCCTTGAGAGAACACATGCAGACCCTCTCACGCCTATAACCACACTTCAGTCTAGGGGGCCCATATAAAGCTGTCAGACTTGGAAGCTTGAGCAGTCAGAAAAACAACCAGATAGCTTGCCAGACCACCCCTATCCTAAATACGTTAGCTGAAGTCTTTAACAATACACCTTTCTGTCTCTCTCCCCTGGTAGAATCAATCACCCCAGTGTATTTCATAACTTCTGAAATAACGGTACAGCCAGAAAAAGGACATATTTACCTCCATCAGGTAAAGGAGTTGTAAAGTCTCAGCAGTTTTCATCTTAATGCATTTTATGCATCAAGGTGAAAAACCTTCTGTGCTGCAGCAGCCCCCCAGAGCCCCACTTTTACTTGCCTGAACCCAATCGTTCCAGCAACGAGAATGAGCCCAGGACCGAGGAGGAGGAGTATCTCACGGAGGTGTCTCTCGGCGAAAGGTACCCCTGTGAGTACGCCCGTACGATAAGGGCTCAGGATGACGACACAGGTAACTGTGTCTGTAGTCCTGAGCGCGGGGGGCTGAGGGCACAGTGACTTATTCTTACTGTCATCGCGTTCGGTTACCGAGGACGACGGAAGTTAGACAGGTTACTACTGGACTCTGTCGCCGACCTCGACGACCCGAGTAAGAGCAACGACCTTGCTAACCCAAGTCCGTTCATTTTCACCCCGAGACCCCCCGACGACGTCGTGTCTTCCAAAAAGTGGAACTACGTATTTTACGTAATT
>BLSH010514966.1:2118229-2150034 GCA_018402905.1 Glandirana rugosa
CATTTTTGTAAAATAAAGACATAACAGCAGTGATTTCTTTCACATCCCCCCAGGAAGGCATTTGATACACCCCACAAGCTTTAGGCTTCATACCAGAACATTCTTATCAGTTCCTTGAGAGAACACATGCAGACCCTCTCACGCCTATAACCACACTTCAGTCTAGGGGGCCCATATAAAGCTGTCAGACTTGGAAGCTTGAGCAGTCAGAAAAACAACCAGATAGCTTGCCAGACCACCCCTATCCTAAATACGTTAGCTGAAGTCTTTAACAATACACCTTTCTGTCTCTCTCCCCTGGTAGAATCAATCACCCCAGTGTATTTCATAACTTCTGAAATAACGGTACAGCCAGAAAAAGGACATATTTACCTCCATCAGGTAAAGGAGTTGTAAAGTCTCAGCAGTTTTCACCTTAATGCATTTTATGCATCAAGGTGAAAAACCTTCTGTGCTGCAGCAGCCCCCCAGAGCCCCACTTTTACTTGCCTGAACCCAATCGTTCCAGCAACGAGAATGAGCCCAGCAGCTCCAGCCGCTGTCTCAGGTCATCATTGGACAGATTGAAGGCAGCAGGAGCCATTGGCTTGCGCTACTGTCATTCTTATTCAGTGACACGGGAGTCGGGGGGCGCGAGTCCTGATGTCTGTGTCAATGGACACAGCAGTAGGACTCGGGAATAGCATGCCCGCATGAGTGTCCCCATGGAAAGCGGCTCTCTGTGGAGGCACTCTATGAGGAGGAGGAGCCAGGAGCGCCGCCAGAGCACCCCAGAAAAGGATTGAGGCGCTCTGTGCAAAACCCTTGTATAACATGTTTGTTATTTTTGAAAAAAAAAAACCTTTACAATCACTTTAATTTAGTAGCATTTTGAGCCCAAACATCATTACCCTCCTCTCCTAGGTGACCTGGACCTCCAAAACCTGTCATATTTATATCCATTCAAAGGGTAATTGCACACTGGACAACAATATACAAGGTAGCAGACTGTAACATGTAGGTATTCAAAGATATTAGTACCTACAGAAAACTGGATCTGTGGCATGATCGTAACGCAGAGACATCCAATGACCACAGTGGTGTAGTATATAGCACTTTCTCCTGGCAGCAAAAGGGTCAATGGTTCAAATCCCAACCATGACACTACCTGCCTGGAATTTCCATGTTCTCCCTGTGGCTGCATGGGTTTCCTCCGGGTACTCCGGTTTCCTCCCACACTCCAAAGACATGCTGGTAGGTAAATTAGATCCTGTCTAAATTATCCCTAGTATATGTATAAATGTGAGTTGGAGACCTTAGATTGTAAGCTCCTTAAAGGGTAGGGACTGATGTGAATAAATATGTAAAGCACTGTGCAAATTGACAGCGCTATATATAAGTACCTGAAATAATAACTTCTCAGCTGCCTAATTGGTCAGATCATTTCTGTCAACACTACCCCTCAGGGAAAAAAAAAAAAAAAGAGGGGCAGTGTTTTTTTCAGCCAGTCATTGGTCACAAGTTGGTGAAGGTGACAGTGGACTGACCCATGTTCATCACACTATGCCAAAGGATAGGTCACATACTCCTCTCTTTGACATAATTATGCAATATAAAACATGAACTGTAAACTTGTAAAATACGATAGCATGATCCAAACTAAGACACTTCCAAAACATAATGAAACATTACATACATACAGTATCTAAAATTATGAATTATTATTAAAGCGGTTCTAAAAGCGGAGGGTTTTCTACCTTAATGCATTCTCTGCATTAAGGTAAAAATCCTTTGTGTGCGCCCCTCCTCTCCCCCTTATATTTACCTGAGCCTGATCTTGATCCAGTGCTGTGCATGAGAGAAGTGTCTCTCTCCCTCCTCACTAGCCTAGAAGCAGCAGAGGGAGCTATTGGCTCAGGCAGCTGTCAATCACAGCCAGTGAAGGGGCAGCGTGGGGGAGCCAGGAACGCTGGTGGGGGGAAGAGGATCTGGGCTGCTCTGTGCAAAACAATTTCATAGGGCAGGTAAGTATGGCATGTTTGTTTTTTTTTTGGAAAAAAATCCCTTTACAATCGCTTTAACCCTTTCTGTGGACCAAAGCCGATTCTTCCCAGGACAGTATTCCCAGGACACATACTGTACAAGCATGAATGTCTACAGGGAATAGTTATTACAATGCCTACATATGGTTCTACAATTTACCTCCCAGCCCCTGTCATGCAGATAGGTTGGTCAATCAGGTGTTTAAACTTGCTTCTCTGAAGAGGATGATGCCAAATCTGATCAGCAGTACGGAGGCCAACCTTAAAGTAAAAAAATAAAAAAATATTTGGAGGAATAATTTTCATGTTAGAAAAATACCACAATAGATATTATACTAACCTACCCACCCATCATACCAGACAGAAAAAAGCTAATAATCTCTGAAAATTAAATGGAAAGCACAGAGACTCATATTGGGAATGCATAGAACAGACCAGTAGCAGTATGTTTCCTGAAGCACAGAGAAGACTGGGGGAATGCTGCAAATTAATTTAAACCAGCACTGGTGGTCATGCAAATCATTCTTTAAGTATTTGTTCTGGCAAAACTTTTTTTAAATGCTTGCATCTATAAAAGAGCACTGCACAGCTGTAAAACTGGCAGAGGTTCTAAAACTAAATAAAAAAAAATGGAAGGAAGTACACTTTAAGTGGATTAAAACACACTTTAAGAGGGGCAGCAAATTGAACCATGGCCGCCTCTCCTCCTCTTCTATTTACCCAGAAAATTGGCGACCAAGATTTGTCTTCCAGCAGTTCTGGAAGCAGTTCTCCGCCTGCCCTCATACTGCCCTAGCCTGTCTATATACTACCCTAACCTGCCTCTGTACTGCCCTAGCCTATCCCTATACTACCCTATCCTGTCTATATACTACCCTAGCCTTCCCCTGTACTGCCCTAGCCTATCGATATACTACCCTAGCCTGTCTATATACTACCCTAGCCTGCCCCTGTACTGCCCTAGGCTATCCATATACTACCCTAGCCTGTCTATATACTACCCTAGCCTGCCCCTGTACTGCCCTAGCCTATCCATATACTACCCTATCCTGTCTATATACTACCCTAGCCTGCCCCTGTACTGCCCTAGCCTATCCATATACTACCCTAGCCTGTCTATATACTGCCCTAGCCTGTCCATATACTACCCTAGCCTGTCCATATACTACCCTAGCCCGCCCCTTGGAATTGAACATAATGGTATGTCATATAATTTTGCATATAGACAAGGTGCTGTTGCATGTAAATCTGACTTCCTGATAAATTTCATTTTAGTCTTAATTATGAAATAAAATAATGGATGTGGGGCCTTTTTGGTGGGCGTGATTTTTTTTTTTGGGGGGCAGCATTTCATTATTGGACCCAGGCAGCACAATGTTTTGGGCTTTCTTTCTACGGGAATGAGGGTGAATGCAGTTCCGGCACCTCCAGCACTGAATGTGTGTAATGGCAAAGGGTGCTGGCAGTGACGGCCTGTGCATTAGGAGCGCACGGGCACCGCCCTCCTATCCATGCATCCGGTCCCCTGATCTACATACAGGGACACGGGATGTATGGATTCCAATTGGGGGTGTTGAAGCAATGTGATTAGAGCCAGAGGCTCTAATAGGCTTCAAAAAAGGGTGGGCTCCGGGCACTGCACCCAAAGCCCACCCAGTTATGTGACAACGAATGAATATTGGTTAAGTGCCGCCAGGGGGGGTGGGTGGTTGTTTTCCGCCCCCCCCCCCAAAAAAAAGCCACCAGCCTCCACTGGCTGCTGGGGGATTTATTGTTCCAGAAGAAGATCTATTTTTGCATGGCAGTCTATTGTTGCTGGGGAGGTCTATTACGGTTGCTGGTGGGGGAACAATTGTTGCTGGGGAGGAGGGAGCTTATGTTGCTGGGTGGTCAATTGTTGCTGGAAGAGATCTACTGTTGAGGGAGGGGTCTATTGTTGCAGGCTGCTGGGGGATCTATTGTTGCACTATTTTTTGCATGGCATTCATGTTGCTGGGGAGGTCTATTGTTGCTGGGGAGGGATCTTTTGTTGCTGGTTGGGCTTATGCTGCTGGGGGTCAGTTGTTGCTGGAAAGAATCTACTGTTGAGGGAGCAGTCTGTTGTTGCTGGCTGCTGGGAAATCTGTTGTTGCTGCCAGGGTCTATTGTTGTTGGGGTCCATTGTTGCTGGGAGAAACTACTGTTGTTGGGAAGGGTCTATTGCTGCTGGCTGCAGGGGATTAACAAATTCCAAACAAATGACTTAGCACCACAAAATGATACTTGGTTCTGTATTCTTTAAAACAGGATGTACTGGGAGGTGGGTAGGGGGTGGAACCAAGGGATGGTGCTCGGCGGTGGGTAGGGGGCGGAGACAAGAAGTGATCAAGAAGAGGGAGTTCCTGCACCTATTCTCTGAGGAAAAAAAGCCCTGGTTGAACCTCTGGACAGGCAGACAATTTCCCTGCACATACTAGAGGGAACTATGCATACTCTCAAAACCTATGGAGCATGAGCGATCCAGCTTTACATGGCTGAGACAGCTTGCATACTACACACCCTCCAACCAGGGATGAACTGGCAGCCTTTCAGAATCGGATTCCATCTACCTTGAAGAGAGAGTTTGTGGATGTACCCCAGGACCTTCAGATTCTTTCAGAGAAATTCTCCACACAATTCTTGGACCACTCTTCTTAGAAGCATCAGATTGAAAAAATAGAGAAACTACAACTTGGAGCCATAAGATGGACAACCCGATGCAGATTCACAAAGGCTACTGTGAAAATCATAGCTGTAGCAACAACATTGCACACAAGCATGGGAGGATGGGGGCAATTTTTTTGTAATGATTAATTTATTTTATTTTTTTATTGTTACACTATTTTATTTTATTTTTTTAAAAACATACTTGTGACAGCAATAGGTATATGTAGGGATGAGCTCCCGGTCCGAGTCCAAGGTATGTTCGAATCAAACATCGGGTGTTCATCCATTCACGCCATTGCGAACATTATGGGGCGTTCGCGGGAACTTCATGCGCCCCATAATGCATTCCAATGGTGGCGCTGATTGGCCAAGGCATGTACATGACCTGGATGCTTTGGCCAATCAGCGGGCGGCCTGCTGTGAGAGCTTTGATTGGCTAAAGGCAAGGTGCCTTTAGCCAATCACTGCTCAGCAGCCTCAATCCGCGCTCCACACTATATAAAGCCGCTTGTACAGCGGCTCTATGTAGTGTGTGTTGGCGGCGGTGCTGGAGTGATAGAGAGAGAGTTTAGGTTGCGGATTGCAGGCAGTTTAGCAAGATAGCTATTGCAAATTGTGAAAAAAAAAAAAAGATGGCTAGCTAGATAAAGATAGATCGTATATAGATCGCCGTATCTATCAATCTATCTGTCAGTTAGTGCAGACAGGTTAGTGTAGGGAAATATATACTAGAGAGATAGGGCTATCTGTATACAGTCAGGCAGTGCAAGATATATATATATATATATATATATATATATATATATATATATATACACACACACACACATGCACAGTGTACACAATATATCCGTGCATTCGGGGTGTACATACCGTATATATTACACTTGACGTGGTGTATTAAAATATATACAGCCTGATCGAGATATATATATATATACACACACACACACACACACACACACACACACACACCGCCCCCAGCGTATTAAGTGTACACTATATATCAGTGAATTCGGGGTGTATATGCGGTATATAGTACACTTGACGTGGTGTATTAAAATATATACAGCCTACACACACAGCATATTGAGTGTACACTATATATCGGTGCATTCGGCAGTGCACGTGGTGTCTTAAAATATATACAGTCTAGTGTAATATATATATATATATATATATATATATATATGTGTATACACATACACGCGCAGCATATTGAGTGTACACTATAGGTGCATTCGGGGTGTACGTACGGTATATAGTACACTTGACCTGGTGTATTAAAATATATACAGCCATATATATATATATATATATATATATAAAATATCCATCTAGATAACAGTAGCGCTATTGTGAGATAAAAAGGCACATCTTATTCCTCCTAATGTGTAAATGGATATAACAGGCAGTCCACTTAAAATCCCGTTAAATGTGACTAGTGATACTTCATGCAGTACACAGGGTACTAAATCCAGACTGCTAGAGAGAGCAAAAAGGTCTTCCTTTCAATATTAACCACCTTACACTACGTGAACAGCCAGGTGTACAGGACCCCCATAAGGGTAAACTCTTACCAGATGGATGTGCTAGGCACTCTCATGCTCTAGCGACAATCGCCTGTTGTGCTTTTACACTGCACCAAGTGCTCCAAAACACTGTTTGCTGATCGGATCCTCATATATAGCTCAAGGTTCCATTCATGGGATCATAGAAAAACGAAAAAGTCGCCACATAGTGTAAAAGAAACTCAGCATTGCCTAGCATGTGGACGCCAACCTTTCCCGGACTTGCTCAGCCCTCCAGAGGCGCTGCTCCTCGTTAGTCGATCCCCTCCGTCCCGCAGTGAGATCCAAACACTGACGGGAGCTTGTTGCCGGCTAGCTGGAGTGAAGCCGCCCAAGCCAATCACAACGCATTTCGTCACACATCGGACTTCTGCCGGAGTCCGATGTGTGACGAAACGCATCGTGATTGGCTTGGACCCCTATATATCAGTGCATTCGTGGTGTATGGTATATAGCACACTACTTGACGGGGGGTCTTAAAATATATACAGTCTAGTGTATACAGATCTACACACAGCGTATTGAGTGTACACTATATATTAGTGCATTCGGGAGTGTACGGTATATAGCACACTAATTAATGTGGTGTCTTAAAATATATACAGTTTAGTGCAGGGTTTCTCAACCAGGGTTCCGTGGAACCCTAGGTATCCTTCAGAGTTTGCTAGGGGTTCCTTGAGCAATGGTCAATTTCTACCTCTCAATTAAATTCCCAATGACATCATTGATGTTTTTTGCTATCTGTAAGGGGGTAATTCTTCCCAATGACCACAAGTGTAATGAGCATTTTTCCCATTGACCATCAAACTAATGTTTTAGGAGTTGTAGATTTTTAGCAGGGGTTTCCCCGAGACCGGAGAATTATTTCAAGGGTTCTTCGGTGTTGAAAAGTTTGAGAAAGGCTGGTCTAGTGTATACATATATACACACAGTGTATTGAGTGTACACTATATATCAGTGCATTCAGGGGGGTATGGTATATAGTACAGTGTAGTGCGGTGTTAAAAAAAATACCCATCATGTCTGGAAGACCACAAAAGGAGAGGCAGAAGCTCACAGGCCACTAAAAGAGGGCAAGCAGCCTATGTGTCTTCAGTGAAAAGTGGTGGTGGCGGATGTGGTGCATCTTCTGCAGGCGGGTCACGCTTGTCCTTTTTTTCTGCTGTTGGACCACGTCTGCCACCGCCACTTTTCAGTGAAGACACAGAGGCTGCTTGCCCTCTTTTAGTGGCCTGGGAGCGTCAGGTGACTCCTCCATGCATGTGTTGAGCCACAACAAGCAGAAGAGTTGGTGGAGTGGATAACAAAGCTGTCCTCATCCTCTGTCACTCAGGCTCATACAAGTTTGCCTTCCAACGCATCTGGCAAAGTGGCCTATTCCACCGGATCTTGTCCACAGTTACTCCTTCTGTAACCCCACCATCATGCACGGAGGAGTCACCTGAGTTATTCAAACATAGTGTCTGTTACATGTTGATGGAAGATGCGCAGCAGTTTGAAGGCTCTGATGTTGGTTCCCAGGTTGAGGAAGGGAGTAGCGTGAGCCTAGAGACATGGGATGCCGCAAAAGGACAAGAAACTACCAGTCATGTTCCCCCAGCTGCAGCATACTGCTCAACCCCTACTATACCTGCAGTCCTCTCCAAAACCTGCACTGAGAGGAATGAAGGTGTAGCAATGCGTGCCAAAAGTAGTACTTGCAGCCAATCTACTAGCAGTACACCACCAGGTGAATTCAGCAGGCAAATATCCCTACCCCAGTTGCTGAACCGTAAAAAGAAATACTGCCCCATACATCCACATGCTCAGCGTCTTAATGCTAGCTTGGCCAAATTGCTAGCACTCCAACCGCTGCCTTTTCAGGTGGTAGACTCTGCCCCCTTTCGTGAATTTCTGGAATGTGCTGTCCCACAGTGGCAAGTTCCCAAAAAATGTCTTTTTACGCAAGGCCATTTCAGCTCTCTACCGTCATGTGGAAGGCAATGTTTTGACCTCATTGGACAGTGCGGTCAGCAGCAGGGTTCATATTACCGCTGACTCGTGGTCCAGCAGGCACATTCAGGGACGTTACCTTTCCTTCACGGCGCACTGGGTAACTCTGCTGGCAGCTGGGAAGGATGCAGGACAGGGTTCAGTTTTGGAAATAGTTCTGCCACCACGCCTCCAAAAAGCTGGTAGTGATTTTGCCACATCCGCCTCCTCCACCCCCTCCTCTTCTAGCTCTGTGGCCTCTTCTGCAGAATTGTCCTCTGAACCTGCAGTGTTCTGTAAGCGTTTAAGGGGCTATGCAAGCAGTCAGGCTAAAATATGCCATGCAGTGCTTGAGCTAGTCTGTCTTGGGGACAGGAGCCACACTGGGGAAGAGATTCTTTCAGCTCTGCGGGGGCAGGCTCAGAGGTGGTTGATGCCACGGCAGCTTGAGCCAGGAATGGTTGTATGCGACAATGGCACCAACCTTCTCTCTGCCCTCTGACTGGGACAATTGACACATGTTCAATGCTTGGCACACGTCTTGAATTTGGTGGTGCAGTGTTTCTTGACCAGGTACCCAGGTTTACCAGATATCCTGAGGCAGGCCAGAAAAGTCTGTGGTTATTTCCGGTGTTCATACAATGCCAGTGCCTGGCTGGCTGACATCCAGGGGGAATTCAACCTGCCCAACAACCGCCTCATTTGTGACATGCCCATCAGGTGGAACTCAACATTGGCAATGCTGCAGCAGCTGCATGCACAGCAGAGGGCCATTAATGAGTATCTCTGTGAGCATGGCAACAGGTCAGGCTCAGGGGAGCTTAATTTTTTTTCGCCACGTAAGTGGCTAATGATCAAGGATGCATGCACTGTCCTGTCACCATTTGAGGAGGCCACAAGGATGGTGAGCAGTGACAATGCATGCATCAGTGACACTGTCCCATTAATATTCCTTCTGGAGCACATGCTTTGTGGAATCATGGACAGGGCACTTGAGGCAGAACAGAGAGAGGAAGAGGAGGACTTCCTTTCCTCTCAAGGCCCCCTTTATGCAGAGAGCATTCCTGCAGAGCCGCAAAACACACAGGAGGAGGATTGTGTCAGCGTGGATGTGGCGTATAATATGCAGCAGTCTTCAAGAGATCATGGTTTTCAGGCCCCAGAAACCCAAGGAGTTGTATGTGGCTGGGAGGAGGTAGTTCCTGATAATGTCATCCTCAGTGACCCAGAGGACACTCATGCCTCCTCAAACTTACGCTGCAGGATTCGTAGTATCAAGGAGGATCATTACTGGCTGGCAACCCTTCTTGATCCACGGAACAAGGGTAAAGTTGCAGAACTCATCCTGCCTGCTTAGAGGGTGCAGAGGATAAAACATCTTCAGGATACCTTGAAGAAAATTTTGTCCCAGACCCTGGGAGGTTACTATGTCCTTCTGCTGGTCCTGGACAACGTGTTTCTGAAGCTTCGGTCGTTCACAGGCACAGTGGTCGAGAAGGTGGCAGGCTGAGCGATGCCTTTAAAAACATTTTCAGTCCTCAGCACCCAGGCCTGATAGGTTCAAGCAACCATTGTCCGCTTCTGCATTATATGGTGCAGGAATATATAGGGGCAAGAGCAGACTTGGAGACCTTTCCAACTGAGCATCCACTTAGTTACTGGGTCTTGAGGATGGACCACTGGCCGGAATTTGCTCAATATGCAATGGAGCTACTGGCCTGTCCTGCATCCACCATGCTTTCTGAATGGACATTCAGGGCTGCTGGAGGGTTCATAACCGATCAAAGAGTGCGCCTGTCCACAGACTTGGTTGATAGGCTCAGATTTATAAAAATGAATCAGTCCTGGATAAGCAGCTATCAAGTCCCTGATGCTGATGCAACTGATTAAATTTGCTAGTGATCTGGGATCCCTTGAAGACTGCTGTATTTAGGGCACCACCAACACCCAAGGCCCAATTTTTCTGCACCTGGTTTACAGGGGCAAGCCATAACAATTTTTAAACTAATTTAAAACAGTAGGGCCCGTTCCTGCGTCCAATAAGAGTAACTGCAAGGGGTTACAGTGTTCTGGCACTGCCAGCACCCAAGGCCGAATTTTTCACCACCTGTTTGACTGGGGGATTTCATCACAATTTTTAAACTAATCTACAACACCAGGCCCTGTTCCTCCGTTCAACAAGAGTAACTGCAAGGGGTTACAGGGTTGTGGCACCGCCAGCACCCAAGGCCCAATTTTTCGCCACCTGTTTGACTGGGGGATTTAGTCCCAATTTTTAAACTGATTTACAACATCAGGCCCTGTTCCTCCATCCAACAAGAGTAACTGCAAGGGGTTAAGGTGTTCTGGCACTGCCAGCACCCAAGGCCCAAGTTTTCAGCACCTTTTTGACTGGGGCATGTCATCACAATGTTTAAACTAATTTACAACAGCAGGGCCCGCACCAAAATAAAAAAAAAAAAAATGCGTAGGATTCCCCCCAAAGTCCGTAACAGGGGGTCAGGACGAGCGAGCAACCCCCCTCCGAACCATAATAGGCCACATACCCTCAACATGGGGAGGATGCTTTGTGGTCCCCCCCAAAGCACCTTGTCCCCATGTTGATGGGGAGAAGGGTCTCTTCCCCAACAACCCTTGCCGGTGGTTGTGGGGTCTGCAGGTGGGGGGCTTATCGGAATCTGGAAGCCCCCTTTAATAAGGAGGCCCCCAGATCCCGACCCCCCCCCCATGTGAATAGGTATGGGGTACATACATCTTCCCTATTGTTTCACCACCCCCGCTGCCGCAGCTGTGCCGTCCAGAGGAGTCTCCCAGAATTGGCAGCCTGACAGTTATTTTATAGGTAAGGGCGGGGCCACCCAGTGACATAAACGAGTGACCTGCCCCTTCTGACGTCATTCGCCATCAGAGGGGAAGGGTCACTCATTTACGTCACCAGGTGGCCCCACGCTTCTTATAAAAGAAATGTCAAACTGAAGACAGCCCATTCTGAGAGACGCCTCTGGAGTGGACAGCACGGCTGTGACAGCGGGAGAGTGGCACCAGTGTAAGAAGAAGATGAAGATTGAAGACGAAGAGAGGAAGCAAGAAGACCTAAAGAAGAAGCAGAAGACCAGAAGAAGGACCAGGGCAGAAGAAGATGGAGGAAGAAAGAAGAAAAGCTATTTTAAACAATAAAGGACTTGTCAAAAACTGCCTCTTGTTTTTTTTAACACTTTACTCCTTTTCTGGTGAGTGGGTAAGGGTACCCCATACCTATTCACATGGGGGGGGGGTCAGGATCTGGGGGCCCCCTTATTAAAAGGCGGCTTCCAGATTCCGATAAGCCCCCCGCCTGCAGACCCCACAGCTGTCGGCAAGGGTTGTGGGGAAGAGGCTCTTCTGCCCATCAACATGGGGACAAGGTGCTTTGGGGGGGACCCCAAAGCATCCTCCTCATGTTGAGGGCATGTGGCCTGGTATGGTTCCGAGGGGGGCCGCTCGCTTGTCCCCACCCCCTCCTGCCATGCCAGGGCTGCGTGCTTGGATAAGGGTCTGGTTTAGATTTTTGGGGGTGGTCAACGCAATGCTTTTTCAGTGATTTTATCAATATTGCCGGGAACCGGCAATACATTACAGCCGCGATAAAAAATGCCAATTTTTCCTTTGGAAATGTCATTTTGCTTTGGCTATGGTCTAAACATCACAGAGGTGTACCCTTTTACAGGCAGACTAAGGGAATCCCCCAGGCATGATATTTAAAGGAATTTTTCATATTTTTTTTCACTTTAACCATTATTAAAATCACTGCTCCTGAATTTAAAAACTTTTTTTTTTTCATTGATACATGTCCCCTAGGGCAGGACCCGGGTCCCCATACACTTTTTAGGGAAATAACATTGCATATAAGCCTTTAAAATGATCACCTTTGATTTTTCATGTACGGGTCCCATAGACTTTAACGGTGTTCAAATGTTCGCACAAACTTTTTGCCTGTTCGCATATTCTGGTGCGAACCGAACGGGGGGGGGGGGGGGGGTTCGGCTCATCCCTAGCAAAAGGCACTTGACAGATACTCTTTATGGAGAGGTCTGGGGTCTATGAGACCCCAAATCCATCTTCTGCTCTTAAAAGCATTCAAAACACCAAGAGCTGTGTTTTTGAGTGCTTTAGATTCTTAAAAAATGGCACCGATGGTCTCTGAGCAAACAGGAAGCAATGTCATGTCATAGCTTCCAGTTTACTGTTACAAAGAGCTGATCAAAGCTCACCCCAGTGCCCCCTGTGCTTGGCTGTCCAGTTAGCCAGTCACTCGGGTCTCCTGGTGGGATGAGAGAGCCGTGGAAGGTGGGGGGGGAGGGGCAATGCTTGTAATAGCAATAGAGCAGGTAGTAAGCCGATCCAATTGCTATTACATGAGAGCCGACCGCCGGCTCTTGAAAACTATACCAGGATGATGCAACTGCAGGCATCATCCCAGTACAACCACCGAAAGTACGGGAAGTGGTTAAAAAGCCGCCAATGCTCTTCTGCTTGTGGTCGGCACCACCCCTGGGAAATGCTTCCCAAGGCAATGTCTTGTTTGCTTTGCAGTAGATATGCCCCTGGTAAGGACAATGAAACCTTCAACCTGCACTCTGCTGCTTTTTGGTTCTTGGGTGCTCTCCCCAATTGAGATCCCTAACTGGCTAGATCTGGATCCATCTCCCTCCTTTGCTCCACTTCCGAAGAGGCCCCCACATTCCAGGACACCAAACTGCAGACAGACATTCCCCATTGGGCTTGATGGAGAATGAACACTGATTACCAGAGAAAATGATCCCTCACTCACTTTCCTACCCTCTCCCCCCTATAGAATTCAGTTTAGGTTCACTTTTTCAATGCCTCCTCAAGTGCCTTCATTCCACTTTAATACGACCCCTCACTCACCCCCCTCTATTTTTTCTCTCTTTTTTCTATCTCTCTTTTTCCACATTTTTGCAGCTGAGAACTTGGATGACCAAAATGTTATCTCTCTACATGCCAAGGAACCGAATTCATCTCATAAAAGGAAACTTCTCCTGTATGATCTAAATAGAATGAAAGCCCAAGTTGCATACATCTAAGAAACAAACTTTAGAAACTACAGACCCCTACCATGAGAGATTGACACTAACTTACCACAGTTGTAATAGCAAAGCCAAATCTAAAGGAGTGCCCATTCCAATCTCCAAATCTATTCCCTGGACTTTACTAGATATTTGTAAGGGAGACAATGGCAGATACCTTTTTTCCAAAAAGCACTTTAAGCGGAACTAAGGTAACTCGGGCTGCAGTACAGAATATGGCCCAAACAGCAACTAGGACCGTTTCCTTCAATCTGCTTTTGAAAAACGAACCTGCTTTACAGAAGGCTTCCTTAACTTGGGAGGCGTTCTCAATCTCCCACTGGATCCCACCATTTATATGTTGACTGGGACCTTCTCACTCAAGAGTATTTTCAACATGCAGTCCATAATACAGAATTGATATCTGGAGATTACAACACCCCAAATTGAGAGATTACACATTACCACTTTAACTACTATGACTACTCTCCTTCCCACAAACAATACTCCTGCATTGACCTTTCTCTGATGCTCCATTGACGCATCCCTCTTAAAAAATGAACTGCATAGGCAACACCACATGGTTCAACCATACCCCTATATCTTTACAGGTGTACCTGACACAGGACTAAGAGCATGGCACTGGTGCCTAAATTAAGGCATGCTCCAAAGCCCCCAGATTCTGGCAGACCTAATCTGAGAGGAGAATGCAACCCCATTCTACTATAGGATGCTCATAAGCCCTACATTAGAGGTATCCTCATCAAACATGGCTCTAGAGTTAAGCCAGCTTCCCAATGACATTCATCACTTGGAGCCTGAACATAAAGGAACCTTGGACATATCTGTAGGTAAACTGCTAGCCCCGAGACACCAATTTAGCAACATCTATTCTTACAAGGCTAAAGCCACCCTTGTCTGCTGTCAGAAAACGTTCTATAAATTTACAAAAAAATGCCTTTTGGTGAATGCTTTAAAGAAACAACTAAATAACTACCTATGTGCCATAGGTTACCACCCCTCATGGCCCTATTGTCACATACCACAGTAACATCCAGAAGAAATTAAGAGCCTTCTACTCCTCCAAATGTTATAAGCTAGGCATGCAGAGAGAGAGCACATGGAGGCAAATTACATAGAACCTGACGTGTGGCCATTGATTGGGGAGCTTAAGCATACAGGAGGGGCGGCAATATGACACAGCTCAGTCCACGAAGTAGCAGTATGACACAGCACAGATAATTGGTCCATGGAATGGCAATGTGGCACAGCAAGGGTTAACATTCCAGAAAACGGCAATAGGACACAGCAACAGGAGATAGTCCGCAAGGCAGAAAAAGGCACAGCATTATGAGATGATCCTCAGGGCAATAATATGGCACCTCAGGTGGTGATTATCCTCCGGGCAGTAATATGGCACAGCAAGGGTTAACAGTCCAGGGAATGGCAATAGAGCACATCACAGGGAGATAGTCCATGAAGCAGCAATAGGTAAAAGCATGTGGGAATGATTTGCAGGATGGCAAAATGGCACAGCTAAAGGAGACAGAAGAGTTCAAGGACTATATGGGAGAGAATAAATTGCCCATGCCTCTCCCGAGGGGGAGCTATGGGAGATGGGGATTTTTAAGTGCCCAAAAATAATAAATCAGTGTAGCAAACATATATAAAATCAAGTAATATTTAATTTATGCAAAATCGTTAAAAAAAAGCAGGAGTGTAAGCTCTATGCGAGATATCAAATACTAGACAAATATATAATGTAACCATCTGTGCTTGGATGGATAACGGAAGGTGTATGGATCAACGCGTTTCACCCAAACGGGCTTCTTCAGGATCCACCTTGCAGTATTTACAGAGCTTATAACTCAAACTATAAAGAACAGAGCGTCAGACATATTCAATGAGAATATGCTGGAAAGCCAGTAGTGCACTAATCAAAGTTGATATATGAGTCAAAGGTGTAGAGATAAAACCAAAAAAAGCAACATCGCCGCCATAAAAGAGTCATCACATAAGTGAAATGCAAAGTAAAAATATTAATTGGGTCTAGATCCCATTGAATCAAGGGTCCAATAAGGGAGTGATGGGTATATCCATACCCTAGAACAGCAGGGTCAGGTGAACAAAGAGTCTCCGTGATACAAAGAACAGGCATGCACATATGCCATGTGGGAGGCACTAACTGGCGGCATTGGAGTTCAAGGACTCACGCTTAGGATGCCTGATGGCACAAGGCCACTGATGGGGTGGTCTGGGTGACGGGTGGGGAGTCAGTGAAGGCAGGGTTTTGGGCTGGTGCTGGATCCAGAGAGAGAGGAACAAGTGGTGCAGGCAGAGAGGAAGCTGGGCAAGGCGAGGTAGAGGGTCACTCCTGGAGGCCTGTTGGCACTGTTTCCCCCAGATATACCTGAGCTGGGGCACAATCCTGCAGCCCAGGCAATCTGAGGCCTAGCCTCAAATAGCCCGGCAACAGGCTTCGTCCCTTCCCTCACGACCACATGAGGTGTGCAACTGGGGGTGAGCTGTTTGTCTTCCGGCAAAGCACAGTGCAGGAAGAAGAGCAGCTGTGCCTGACAGACCCTGGTGCATGAGGAAAGGAAGTCTGCAGCCGCTGTGAGAAGATCAATGCATAGGCTGCTGCAGGAGATCTGATAGTCTGGTGCCTCAGACACAGAAGGTGTGGAGTAGTGGGAATTGTGTGCGAGTAGCCAGGTGTTGGCTGCATGACTCACCGCATATACAGTATATAGTGTGGAGAGGTAGGCGTGTACAGGGAGCAGAGGGGGAATGCCGGGTGCTGTTACACCAGACCAGACAGATAGCAATTGGGAAAAATCACTTCCTCTAATTTGCCTAAATTAGATGCAGACCTACAATCTACTTTAGAGGCCCCTATAACACAAGAACATCAATCCGGCATTGCCTCCATGAACCCAGATAAAATTTCCCGCCCCTGATGATCTGACCATCCAGTATTATAAACTCCTTCTCCAACATCTACTCCCGCTACTCACCGCTGCTTTCAGTGCCTTTACACAACATTCTCATTTTCTAGGAACTTGCTAAGAGAACATATCAGGGTAATTCCCAAGGATGGGAAAAACCCATCATCCTGTGATCGCTACCTCTCCATCTCCCTCCTAAATATTGATTTTAAACTCCTAACTAAGGTTCTAGCCAACCAACTACTTACTCATATTGCAATTATCATTGATCTTGACCAAGTCAGATTCCTACCATCAAGGGAAGCCACGAGATAATGTGGAGACAGTAATCAACCTTATTCAGTCAGACACCTTCTCTAAGACCCCCTGTATCTTTCTCTTAACAGACACTGAAAAGGCATTTACAGGGTAAATTGTCAATTCATGACAAAAGACCCTCCTACATATTGGCCTAGGGGCTAACTTTCTGAAATGGATTGCAGCAGTATATTCCACCTCCTCTGTCAATGTTAAAGTAAATGGTAATTTCTCAGACCCTTTCATCGTTATGAAGGGCACACAACAGGATTGTCCTCTATCCCCTTCAAGTGTAAGGTGAGATACAACTTGAACACATCAGGTATGATGAGAAGAGACCATCTTCACAACATGCACAGCCTATATGGATGACCTTCTCTTCTTTCTTACTCAACCACATATTTCCCTTCCCAACCACTTGAGAGTTTGAGTTTTACAGTGTGCCTTCATCCATAGGAATTGATTTCCAAAAATGTGAAGCAATGGGGGTTACAACGTTGACTAAAACCTTTCAAGCCAACTGTAATTTTACATGGTTTAATAACCACTGCCCTTAAATACCAAGGCACCCTCTTCCCTTCCAATTATCAGCATACATTCTTTCTCAATTACACCCCTCTCTTAGGTGAACAAAAGCGCTACTCCAGAAATGGAAAAGGGATTGGTTCCCATACCACTGCTTGTTTTTAAAGGTTTAAGCTGCCACCTATTCCTGGCTTGACTATCTAGTGCAGGGGTCTCCAAACTGGCCTAGGGGCCAGATGCGGCCTTTGCTTGACTCTATCTAACCCTTTGGGTGCTATTTATCCCACTGATATGGGACACCATTGTGCCCACTGACATCAACAATGGAGTGCTATTTTTCCCACTGACACCAACAATGGGGCACTATTACTCCCCCAAATACCAAAGCTGGTGCACGGTTTATTCCCACTGGTGCCAAAAAAAAAAAATTCTATTCCCACTGGCCACAGTCTGCCCCCCTCTAAAGTCTAAAGGACAGCAAACTGACTCTTTATTTAGAACGTTTGGAGACCCCCGATCTACTGAAATGAAACAAGTATGAAGCCAGTGAAGCCTGAACTCATGTCCTGCATGCTTGTTCTGGGTCCTTGACTCTTTAGGTAATGAAGCCAAGATCAAGATAACAGCTCCAGGGTTTACACCTATAACTAAATCAGCAATGGAATCACACAGACGCACACAGAACGTTTTGCTATCAAACCTTGAACTCTGCACAGAAACACTCTAAAACTGCAATTCGCCTGAATGAAGCGTGTTGGAAATGAGTATGGGAGCACTGGCACATTGAAAATTGATTTGAGGCCATCTAATGTAATGGAAATATGAGAATAGGAGGCTACTCAAGAAAGTAGATAGAAAACTCTGAGGTCTGTATAGGCAGTGGCACAAGATTAATGAGAAGAAGGACTATACAAGGAAGACCAGAAGTTGGCTTCAGATATTGATATGAGCTGTTTTATTACCCCATACCAAAAAGGGTTATAAATGGTGTAGTGGAATAAATGTAGAAATGAATATAGTTTTGTAAGGTAACAACATCAATGCTGGCAAAGACATACACTAATGTTGTACATATTTAGTCTAGGGAATAGATAGGACAAGGGGTTCTGCAACATAGCATACACAGAGGGAATGTGCAATATATTTTTGACAAGGGCCAAATTGTAATGGCTGGATGAATCAGAGAATTGCCAAAACTGCAACTCTTGGGGAATGTTCCAGTCTACAGGAGGTCAGGACCTACCAAAAGTGGTCCAAGGAAGGAAAACTGTCGACAGGGTCTTGAGTAGCCAAGGCTCAGTGATGCACAAAGGCTGTCCCGTGTAATTGGATCCAATACAAGATCTACTGTAGCTCAAATTGCTATACAAGTTAATGCTGGTTCTGATAGAAAAGTGTCAGATCACACAGTGCATCACAGTTTGTTGCCTATGGTGCTGCATAGCCGCAGATTGGTCAGGGTGCCTGTGCTGACCCTTTCCGCAGCCAAAAGTGCCTACAATGGGTATATGAGCATCAGAACTAGACCACAGAGCAATGGAAGAAAGGTGGCCTGGTGTGAGGAATTTAAGAAAGGTTTGAGGAACACAGCAAAAAGTGTGATTCCTCTCCCTCTCCTTTCTCTCTCTCTCTTTCTCTCTCTTTCTCTCTCTCTCTCTCTCTCTCTCTCTCTCTCTCTCTCTCTCTCTCTCTCCCTCGCTCTCTCCCCCATTTCCCTCCTCTCTCTCTCTCCCCCCTCTCCCTCTTCCCCTCCTCTTTCTCTCCCCCCCTCTTTTCCCCCTCTCTCTCCCCCCTCTCTCTCTCTCCCCCTCTCTTTCTCTCCCCTTCCCCCCCTCCTCCTCTCGCTCTCTCTGCATATATGAGTACATGCTGTTTCTTATATGAGGGTGCTTTATTAGTCTCCACTTTCCATATTTGCAAGGATGGCATCCCAGCTTGGATACAAACCTTAGCTATCAGCTTCTTGGCAGTAAACAATGCCTCAGGCAAAAAAGCATGCAAGTAAATGTTTAATTCTTAAGACTCGAGAGGACCCAGCAGGCATAGCACAGGGTCTAGTTGTTCCAGGGAATTAATGACATCATGAAAAAAGGTTATTATTTGCTTCCAGTAAGTCTGTATCTTTGGGCAGGGCCAGAATAGATGGAAAAAGGTGTCTGGGCCCCTTTGACACTCAGGGCATATGAGTAATAAGATGGTTTATCTTGCTACCCGGATTGGCATCAAATAGGAATTATGACGTATAAATAGATAATTAAATTCCTCTTTTAAATCCGAAAAAGATTCAAGTTGGATACCAGTTAGGACCTGGGTTAAACAAGTGATACCATGTGTACATGAGAGAAAATGAACATAGTTTTAAATTAAAGAAGTTCCATAGTCACAGCATTTCATTTTATAACAACAAACAATAGTTATATTTGACAATCTAATATAAAACTTACTTGAAAAATCTCCTTTTATGTTGTGATTGCTGCCTACCTGCTGACCACACGGATTACCTGCATGCTTTGCAGATTCTCCCCTGCTCATTCCTTATTTGCTTTACTTTCAATTTATAAGGATTACATATCATATGGCACCTTGATTTCTACAAGTAGTGATACCAGTACTGACTCCGTCTTCTGAAACCCCTCCTCTCAGCACCTCTGTTATTTAGAAGGCAGGCTCTGGGAAATATGTGACACAGCAGTGCCTACCCACAGGGCATAGTGTATACATGTCTGAGAACTCAAGGAAGTAAATGTGGGATCCTTCACAAAGTAAGTTTACAAAACTTTAAGATTGTATCTTAATATAATAAGGCTTACCTGTAGGTAAAATGAATATCTCCTAAACCTGCAAAGTTTAAAACAGGCCTTGACAAACCCCGGGCGCCAGGTCGCCATGGTGACCAGAAATCGCGTCCTGGCGAGTGACAGCCGTTCCTTCTCTCACTATGTTAAAACAGCTTGTCAGATTCAGTGTCAGATTCAGCGAGAGCCCAGAGCCGTTCTCTGCTTAATCCAGTAGTTCTCAACTCCGGTCCTCGGGACCCACTAACTGGCCAGGTTTGCAGGATAACTGAAATACATCACAGGTGATCTCATTTGCTGCTCAGTGATTGCAGCATTCTAGTCTGCATCTCCCCAAGGTAATACTTAAAATCTGGCCTGTTGGTGGGTCCAGAGGACAGGAGTTGAGAACCACTGGCTTAATCTAACAGCTGTTAAACTTGGCTGGCTGCCTGGGATATTTGTTGATAGTTAAGCCCCGTACACACGGTTCGACGATCGCACGTACGATCGCGTCAAATCGTATGTTGGCTGTTGTATGCAGCATACTGACTGCACTACACGATCGTACGACCGGGGAAAGAACGTTCAGGTGCATGTAATTAGCATCCAGCCATTCCTGACTTTGGGCATGCATGTTTTGCACAATACAACTTTGTTGTACCAACTGCTCTGTACACACGATACACCGGTCGTATGAGAGCTTGTTGGTACGACCAAGTTTTCTAGTTTGCTCATACAGCTCCCTTGTACGACCGCCGTATGTTCGACTGTTCAAATCGCGCATACGAACGATCGATATCGCATACAATGGTCGTGAGTACGACCTGTTGTATACGATCGTCGTCCCGTGTGTACGGGGCTTTTGGAAAAATAAACACAACAATGTATCTTATGGTTCTTTCAAAGCAATTATCTCTGTGCTATCAGGAAAGTTTAACCATTTAAAGACTAAACCCTTTCTCACGTTTGTAGCTGTAGTTGTAAAGATCCAGTATTTTCTTCTAGAAAATGACTTGGAACCCCCAAACATTATATATTATTTTTTAGCAGAGACCCTAGAGAATAAAATGGCGGTTGTTGCAATATTTTATGTCACATGGTATTTGCGCAGCGGTCTTTCAAGTGCAATTTTTTGGAAAAAATACACTTTAATGAATAAAAAAAAAAAACTAAACAGTAAAGTTAGCCCATTTTTTTTTTTTTTTTTTGTATAATGTGAAAGATGTTACACCGCGAGAAATGTGATCTTTATTCTAAGCAAGAAAATTGTGACAAAGCCCTGTGTACCATCAACAATTACCACCCTATGTGCAGCTGGGCTCCAGTATTTCATGGTGACCGGAAACCCACCAG
This sequence comes from Glandirana rugosa, assembly GCA_018402905.1. Lineage (NCBI taxonomy): Eukaryota > Metazoa > Chordata > Amphibia > Anura > Ranidae > Glandirana > Glandirana rugosa. The sequence goes on from BLSH010514966.1 coordinate 2,139,444, forward strand.
AGCAATGACAAGTCACCGTGGGGGACACACATGTAGGCAGGAAGTGGCTGCAAAGAGGCAGCATAAGATCAGCAGCGCTGGAATAATTTTCACCTTTTTTTTGTATTTTATTTACAATGTCACTAAGGCTTTGTTTAGACGTGCAAGTTGGGTGGTAAAAATGTGCAGTAGAGACATGTTTTTGCCACCCACCATTGGCCTCCCTTAAGCTCCATTAGGCAGCAGATGAGGGCATTTTACGTGCCGCAGTCACGATGCATTCGGCATAATAAGGAGTTTCCCCCACAACAGATTTTTTTAGTGTCACTCTTTCTGGCCAGCCTATAATCCTGATGTAACGGTGGAGTTATTGACTGGCTGCTCTGCTGTGAGTAATGTGGGGGTGGGGCGCAAATTACTTGTCTTACCCCGGGCGCTGACAACCCAACACTACGCTATAAAAAACTGGCTCCTAACTTTTTTAGCTGGCTCCTAGATTGAAGGCAAATTTGTCAAGCCCTGGTTTAGAAGATATTCACCTTATATGCAGCCACTTACATCAGCGGTCTGGCGGATCGTGATGGACTTGCCCAGAACAGAGGACTCCCGCGCACATGCCACAGCACCGGAGCCGTGAACCTGGAAAAGACGCAGAGGGAACATGTCAGCTCCCTCAGCGGTGACCGAGCGTGCTGCGGGAGCTTCGTTCTAAGGTAAGTATAGTGCGATGCATACTAGCACATTATGCTATTGTCTTGCAGGTTTGTTTGTTTTTTCAGCGATTTACTACCGCTTTAATTGATTGATTTTATTGTTTAGTGCAGCCTTTTTCAACCTTATTCACATGGGGAAAGCCTTGAGATAACTTTCCGAGCTCAGGGAACCCATGTTAATAATTACTACATCTACAGCTCACAGTAAGGCTCCATGAACACTGGCTTAAAAATGGCTGCTTCTACAGGAGTATTGTGCTTTGCCTGTAGAAGCAGCTCAATGTTATCCTATGTGTCCATGCACATTAGGATGACTAGAGGCATATTTTGAGCTCAGCAGTTAGAAGCAGGAAAATAAGCCTCCTGGTTTGCGTTTCTGATTGGAGCTTTCTGGCAGAAAAAAAAAATCCTAAACTCTACTTTACAAAACTGTGTACAAAAATGCCCTATATGATTATATATATATATTTTTTTTTTCTGCCAAGGGATCCGATTTTCTTTAGCCCAGTGTGCATGGAGCCCAACAGATAACTGTTCTCAGTCATTACTGATCTAAGAGACAGAAGTTGCTCACAGTTCAAGGAACCCATAGCGACCTCTGGTTGAGAATAGGCCTGTAGTGGCCATCGGGACCACAGGGAGTTTCTCCGATGGGCCGATGGCTCAGTGGGCCGGTTACTATTGACAGCGGAGTGAAGGTGAGCTGGCAGGGACTCCCATACCCTGTCCAGCAATAAACGAATCCCCCGCTGACCACTGTGCAGCTGTTTAGAAAGAAAACTACTCCGGACCCCCTGTGTTCAGCAGGGGCCGGGGCACAGAGAGCGGACCATTTTATCACTTTTGGCAGATTAAACCCCCACAGCACACTATGCAGGTGAAAGCCAGTACTATATCATATACACTGGAGCCGGCCTGGAGTGATGCAGGAGATGAATCCGCCTAAAGTCAAAAGTAGTGAAATAGTCCGCGCTCTGTCCCCCGGCCCCGCTGAACACAGGGTGCCCGGAGAAGTTTTCTATTTAAACAACTGCACAGCAGGGGATTAGTTTATTGCTGGACAGGCATGTTGTAGCAGGAGATCTCTGCTATTCCTGGAATGCCTGGCATGTTTGCTATGTAATCTCCGCTCTGTGTAACTTTCTCCTGTCACAGCTGTATTGGAGCTGCGCTCTTCGGTGTATATCACAATACGGCTGTGACAGGGGAAAGCAGAGCGGTGTTCACATAGCAAACATGCCAGGCATTCCAGAAATAGCAGGCACGTCATAGCAGGAGATCCCTGCAATGATTGATGAGATGGCGCACGTGCGGGGGAGTTACCGCACTGATAAGCGGTACTGGTGGGGGGGCACGTTGTCACCGCACTCATAAGAGGCACTGGTGGGCATGGTGTCACGGCACTGATAAGAGGCACTGGTGGAGGGCATGGTATCGCAGCACTGGTGGGCACGGTGTCACCACACTGATGGGCACAGGGTCTCTGCACTGATAAGCGACACTGGTGGGCATGGTGTCACATCACTGATAAGCGGCACTGGTGGGCACTATGTGACTGGGCTGATGGGCACTGTGTGACCGCACTGATAAGTGGCACTGGTGTGACTGCACTGCTGAGGCTGCACTGTTTACTGACACCGTACACTTCCATATATCTGTAGGAGGGGCTTCCACCATCCCTGCAAAGTTTCATTTTTATGTCTTATTTTTCAGTGTGATGTGTATTATATGTGATGTTACATATCATAGAGGTCGGTATTGTGGTGATATTGAAGATTTCCATACATTAGAGGGTTCCACCATTATTGTGTTATTGATTTTTGAAGTTAGCACTGCACTTTTTTTGTGTTTTTCTCAGGCTGACATTTACTTGTGTCACATGCTGATATAAAACATCATGGTTCTTTCTTTCTGTGGTGCGGCTGGGGATGTTCTTGTACACCATACCAACACTGATTGTTATAACTATCTCAAATCTGCAGGAGGAGGAATATAGTGAATTACAGCAGAGTACAGTGTGTTTAATATATCATTATGAGATGTGTGTACAGATCAGTAATGATTACATAAAGCATGTAAGGGCAATATGTTTATCTCCTTGTGGCTGGAGGAGAGAGAACATATGTTGTGTGTCACTGGTTAGTGGGCCTGACTGCAGAATGAGGGTTGTGATTCATGTTGAAGTGGGTTTGTTCACATTTACATGTACAGGCTAGTGTACCTCCCACATTCATTGAAATCTGCAATGGCTGATGGGAAATGTAGTGTAAACAGAAAGAAGAGGATATGATGCAATCACTCTTCTAACAGAGCCTGCCTTTCAGAATACATAATGCATCATTTGAATCACAGAGATGACTTCCTGTAAATTAAATTGGACATATCTCTTCAATGGTAAGGAATTTGACAAATGTAATAACTGTTTAGTGTTTAGCGTAGGGAGGTGTACCAATGGGGGAAAATCCCGGAGTTCTGCTTTAAGTTAGACAGTGAGTATAGCAAGCATGCTACTCTGCATTTACAGACAGATTTTACTGTTGTGGGTTTAGTAACACTTTAAGCTTTCTTCAGACTTACATAATGGAACACTGTACATACCTTTCCCTCTTTAATAAGCCTGCTTTTCTTGACTGGACCCAGCTCAGCCTTTTCATCAGATCTAGCAGTGGAAGCGAGCACATGAAGAATTTCATCTGGGATAAAGTCTATCTGTTCATGTGTAGAAAGTTGATGGGATAGTTCCAAACTATTATTCCTTTCTTGAACAGTCAGCAAGTCTAAGGCAAAACATAGCAAACTTAATATTTCAAAGATTTAAGATTTAAGTTATAGTTTGCATGTACATAAAGATCCTATAAATAAATCGAAATCAGTCCAAAAATTCCTCTCCACCTTCAGCACATGATATACATGGTCGCCAACTGTCTGGGTTTGTTGGGATAGTAACACTTTTTACCTATTTGTCCTGCGCTCTCTGCATCCCAAGCTGTGTCCTGGAAATGACAGGCATCTCTCAGTCAAATGTCCATTAGGAGGATTAAATCAAATCTCTCATGTTCTGACTGCTGACTGAGCTGTAGCCTGTCACTCACAGCTGCAGCTTAAAGGAGATCCATTCTGTCACCAAACCTGTGGCAGCGGGGAGACAGGGACTTTTTTATGTGCTAAATAATACAGCGCCACATAGGGTTGCCACCTGTATGGGATTCATCTGGACAGTCCAGTTTTTACATTATGTGCCCGGGTTTCTCTTGCCGGACACCAGGGCAGTGTTGCCAACCGCCAGTAAATTTACTGACAGTTTGTAAAAATGTGTGATTTTTTTACAACTGTCTATAAATATCAGGGTCTGATAATTTGTCATGCTGTGCTGACTTTTTAAGTGTAAACCGGGCAAACTATTTGATATTTGTATTGTCAGTGTTTCCATGTTGTGTTTAAATATCAATTGTCTTAGTTTTTAATGGGAGTTCAGTTCTTTTTTAGGTTGTCAGTAAAAAAAATTGCTCCGCCAGTAAATTTTCCATGTTTTGCCAGTAAAAAACGCTGCAGGAGGTTGGCAACACAGCACCAGGGCACCCCAAAAAACTCTTCCAACACCCCCATAAAGGTTTAGTCAGTATCTAGCTCCTGTAACATGCATCAGCATTTCACCTGTCCTCACATATTTGTAATTGTCTGGATAGAAACAGCCCTAGTTACAAGGGACTTGTTTCTCTCTTTGGAGGGATACAGACTCTCCTAGCCGCACTTTCCGATGCTTTGCTTATAGATTCGGCTACTGGAGCCCCGACAGGACTGCTCACTCTGCAGACTGATTGAGTGGAGAGGAGCTGTGAGTGTGAGGGAGGGAAGAGGAAGGAGCTGCATGGACAGTGAGGGGAGGAGAGAAGCTGGCCACCCATTACCAGACTGACTATGTATGTATTCATCTGATTGTATGTTGTGGCTGTGTATTTCTGCATGGTTTGTGTGTATCTGAGTGCATGTATTTACCTGAGTGTGCAAATATATGTGTGTGTATCTGAGTGTGTATTCATCTAGCTAATTATATATATGAGTGGGTATGCATGTATTTGAATATGTGTGCATGTACTGTATATATATCTGAGAGTGCATGTATTGTGTATATATCTAAGTGTGCATGTACTGTATATATATCTCAGTATCCGTATGCATTTGACTGTGTATGTATATGATTAACTGAACATTTTTATATATCTGAGTATGTAATTTATTATCCTCCATTGATGTAAACATCTGATAGTTCATACAATGAATTACTAATCAATTCTCCTATAAACATATACCTAAAAAATGAACATAATACTATATACTGTATATATGCCCTACAATAAGTTATAAAGCCAATATTTTGTAAACGTTCATTCAATTAATTTATGTAAACACAGACTGTGCAAAAACTTACATCCATTCATGTGAATAAATATTAAAGTTGATAAATTTTTCTTCCATGCCTCACACCTAAAGACAGCAGCTCCCCCATCTATTCACGGGCCAACCACACCACTCTAAGGCTACTTTCACACTGAGGTGCGTGTGCCAGAGCGGCGCTTTAGCACTGTTTTAGCAGCGCATTTTGGCCGCTAGCAGCGCGCTTTTTACAAAAAATGGTAAAAAGTCCCATTGTGCAGCAATTCCAAAGCGCTTTTCAGGCGCTTTGGAAGCACTGCCTATTCATTGCAATGGGCAGGAGTATTTTGGGTGCGCTGTATACAGCGCTCCCAACCCGCCCCAAAGATGCTGCTTGCAGGACTTTTCGTAACGTCCCGCAAGCGCACGGCCCCATTGTGAAAAGACACACTGCAATGAATGGGAAGAGGTTTTCAGGCACTTTTTAGAGGCTATTTCTATTGCTAAAGCGTCTAAAAACTGCCTCAGTGTCAAAGTAGCCTAAGGATCGCAGACACTGCAAGCAGATCTAACAGATCGAAATCCATATAAGCACATCAAGGAGAAACAGAATTCACAATAGCGAAATACCATAAAGAATTTTTAGTGAAAAAAAAAAAAGGTCTTTTACAATCCTATGGTCTATAGTGTTTACTGGGGAAAAAAATGCCGCAAGTAAAGTGTTCGGGGTTTGGCTTTAAGAAAAGGTGGCAACCTTAGCACCACATGAGTTGACACTTCTTGTAGAGTTCTGACTGAACCAGTTTTAGCTGGTACCATCACCATCTAGTGTCCAAAAAGCATTACTGTAAGATCTTATTGAATCCCCAGTCATTCCCTGTTGGAGTGATTTATATTGTCAAAAGTATTGTGACACCTGCCTTTACACGCACATGAACTTTAATGTCATGCATCCCAGTCTTATTCTGTAGGTTTCAAGATTGCATTTACTCTGATAGGAAGAGGAAATCCTGGGAAAGAGATTGTACCTCCTGGGCTGGCCTGCCTTACTGTATGTTTAACCACATCAGCCCCGGAAAGATTTACCACCTTAATGACCAGGCCATATTGTGCAATACAGCACTGCATCGCTTTAACTGACAATTGCCCAGTTTTGCGACGTTGTACCCAACCATGGCGGCAATTTGTGCAGCTGTGCCAAACTGCCACAGTAAAACTGCGGCAGCTGGTCAGCAAGTAGTTAGTGTTTTTTAAGCATTGTGTTAATGCTAAATAATCACTGCTATACCATGTCCTGAGTCCATTGACCTGTGTCCAGTGACGACCAATGTCCTGGTTCCAGTGTCCTGTGTCCTGAATTCAGTGACCTGTGTGCTGTGTTCAGTTTCCTGGGCTCAGTGACTTGTGTTCTGACTCCAATGATCTGGGTCAAGTGACCTATGTGCTGGAACATTGACCTAAGTCCAGTGACCTGCGTTCTGAATCCAGTGACCCTTGTCCTGAGTCCAGTGTCCAGTGACCCGTGTCCTAAGACCAGTGTCCTGGGTCCAGGGACATATGTTCTGGGTCCAGAGACCTGTGTACTGTGTCATGTGCCCTGAGTCCAGTGACCTGCATTCTGAATCCAGTGACCTGTGTCCTGGTTCCAGTGATCTGTGTCCTCTGTCCAGTGACCTGTGTACTGGGTCCAATGGTCTGGGCCCAGTGACCTATGTCCTGGGTCCAGGTACTTGTGTTCTGAGTTCAGTGATCTGGGTCCAGTGTCCTGAATCCAGTAAACTGTGTCTGGGGTCCAGTGACCTGTGTGCTGGGTCCAGTGACCTGGGCCCAGTGACCTGTGTTCAATGATCTGGGTCCAGTGGCCTGTATGCTGGATCCAGTGACCTGTATTCTGGGTCCAGTGACCTGTGTCCTGTATCCAATGAGCTGTGCGCTGGGTCCAGTGTCCCAGGCCCAAAGATCTGTTTTCTGAGTTCAATAATATGGGTCCAGTGACCTGTGTCCAGTGACACGTGTTCTGAATCCAGTGACTTGTGTCTTGAGCCCAGTGACCTACGTCCTGTGTCCAGTGTGCTCAGTCCAATGATCTGGGTCCAGTGACCTATGTCCTAAGACCAGTGTTCTGGGTCCAGGGACCTATGTGCTGGTTTGAGTGAACTGTGTTATGAGCCCAATTATCTAGGTCCAGTGAAATGGGTACTGTTTCCTGTGCCCTGAGTAAAGTGATTAATGTCCTGAATCCAGTGACCCTTGTCCTGAGTCCAGTGACCTTTGTCAAGTGACCCATGTCCTATAACCAGTATCCTGGGTCCAGAGACCTGTGTACTGTGTCCTGAGTCCAGTTGCCAGTGTCTGAATCCAGTGGCCTGTGTCCTGAGTCCAGTGAACTGTCCCCTTTCCATAACCCTGTCCCCCTTTTCACCCCTCTTTGGTGGGGCAGGCTTTTCAGTGTTAAAACACCTGGTTAGGAGGTAACATATTGCCTCCCAGCCACCTGTCAGCTGCCCTCTGGGCAAGGGATACTGAGAGTGTAAACGAGCCCTAAGACTAGGTTCACACCTGAGCGGGTTGTTCCTGCTGCAGGTCCGTACCTGTTTCCACAGCCGCAACCACTTGCACAGAAAAACAAACAAGATGCATGTGGGTGCCATTAATTTTAAAAGCACCCACATTCAACAGAAATTGCAGCGGCTGTTTACCACACTGGGAACCATGCTGCACTTCCGTGCAAAACTGGTTTCCGTTCAAACTGTGATTTCAAAAATGGAGCAGGGACCTCTCCCCTGCATTTTTAGGAGGAAAGGCAGCCCATTCAAATGAATAGGCTGCCATGCCCGCGCAAAATGTGTCTCACGCAGAAGCGTGAACTAGGTATAAAAGCTATAACTAGACAAACGAATACATCATTTTACTAATTAACAGTGCCTTCTTGCCTTTGTTTCTGTCCTTCTTATAACTTTTACTGTATATACAGTATTTTAAATTGTTATTGTACAATAGTTTAACTATATGCTTCTTGTAGAACTATGCCCATTTTAAATGAATGCCCAGCTTCTAATCAAAGTGCAGTCTTCACCTACGATGTCTTACTGGGAACACAGCAAAAAAAAAGTGTCTTTTTGAAATTTTGGCAACTACAGTATCTCACAAAAGTGAGTACACCCCTTACATTTGTGTAAATATTTTATTATATCTTTTCATGTGACAACACTGAAGAAATGACACTTTGCTACAATGTAAAGTAGTGAGTGTACAGCTTGTATAATGCTCCATGCACACTGTATCTGATAAATGACCGTTTTTGGTCGTTTGGGCGTTTTTTTTAACAGCCCAAAAACGCCACTTTATGTTATCCTATGTGTCCATGCACACATGGACGTTAATTGTCGTTCATCAACAGTGGTGTTTTTGGGCTGTTATCTGAACGCCCTGAATTGGCGTTCAAAAGTCGTTCTTTTGACTACAAAAAATGCTAAACGCTCATAAACGCCGGTAAACGGCTGTTTATCGGCGTCCGGCGTTTTTTGCAGTCAATGGAAGCTAATGAAGAAAAAAAAGAAAAGCCCAAAAATGCAGACGCCGATAAACGCTGCTTACAAAAAGCTGCAAAAGAACGTTTTCTAAGCAGCGTCTCCTGCCCGACTCCGAGAGAGCCCAGATAGCGTCCAGTGAGCCTAACAGTGTAAATTTACTGTCCCCTCAAAATAACTCAACACACAGCCATTAATATCTAGACCGCTGGCAACAAAAGTGAGTACACCCCTAAGTGAAAATGTCCCAATTGGGCCAAATTAGCCATTTTCCCTCCCCAGTGTCATGTGACTCGTTAATGTGTTACAAGGTCTCAGGTCTGAATGGGGAGCAGGTGTGTTAAATTTGGTGTTATCGCTCTCACTCTCTCATACTGGTCACGGGAAATTCAACATGGCATCTCATGGTAAATAACTCTCTGAGGATCTGAAAAAAAAGGATTGTTGCTCTACATAAAGATGGCCTAGGCTATAATAAGATTGCCAAGACCCTGAAACTGAGCTGCAGCACTGTGGCCAAGACATAACAGGACAGGTTCCACTCAGAACAGACCTCGCCATGGTCAACCAAAGTAGTTGAGTGCACATGCTCAGTGTCATATCCAGAGGTTGTCTTTGAGAAATAGACGTATGAGTGCTGCCAGCATTGCTGCAGAGGTTGAAGGGGTGGGGGGTCAGCATGTCAGTGTTCAGACCATACACAGAGCAGGTAAGTACAGCATGTTTGTTATTTTAATTTTTTTTTTTTTTTTTTTTAAAGTAGCTATACAATCATTTAAACGTCAATGCAGACGAGGCGCCTGAAAAAATTGCCAGAAATAAAGCAGCAGAAGTGGTGCTCATAATGGCTTGTATTACACACACTTTTATGTTGATAGGAGTTTTTACAAAAACATTCCTCTCTGTTCATTTTTCACTATAATTCATTTACACTTAAAAACGCCTAAATGCAGCATTTTATGTATGTCAAATCATATTTTCTGTCTGTAAATGTAAAAGCGCCTCTTCAAATATGCTTGTAAATGCCCAAATGTGCATGGACACATAGGTTAACATAGATTTGCTTCTACAGGCTGAAAAAAAAATGCCAAACGCATGTATAAGCAGTATTTTTTATACCCAGGGTGCATGAGGTCTTACATTCATAAAATCTTTTTTTTGGACTAAGGAAATGGTGTGTAAAAATTGTATCTGAAAAAAAAAAATATGATTAGCTCACCAACCAATACCTATACATGCACCAGGAAGGTCAGTGGGTAAAAAAAAAAAAGTACATACAGTATTCCATGCTATTAGAGCAAAAAAAAAAAAAAAAAAGGCAACATATACAGTATATAATGTATGAACCTCTAAATACATGTACACTCACCAGACACTTTATTAGGTACACCTGTTCAATTGCTTGGTAACACAAATTGCTAATCAACCAATCACATGGCAGCAATTCAATGCATTTAGGCATCTAGACATGGTGAAGATGACTTGCTGAAGTTCAAACCGAGCATCAGAATGGGGAAGAAAGGGGATTTAAGTGACTTTGAACGTGGCATGGTTGTTGGTATCAGACGGGCTGGTCTGAATATTTCAAAATCTGCTGACCTACTGGGATTTTCACGCACAACCTGTGTAAACTGGGGTTTACAGAGAATGGTCTGAAAAAGAGAAAATATCCAGCGAGCATTGGGGTCAAATGTGTCCAACACGCACTTTTAGGGTCATCCAGTCGTCTAAAACTTTATAAGTCTGGTCGGGCAGACTATGGTTGTTGGTACGGTGCAAGTTTCAGTGAATTTAGGGGAAAGAAGGGGTAAGACTACGAGCCAAACTTGAAGTCGTTCAGTAGAAGTGGTACAGATCTACGGATTTACGTAACTTAACGACGGTACACTAACCAACTAATCGTTAAACACAATGGTTCGTTAACTTGTCCACATGGATTATTTCACAGACCACTCACATGTACATAAATCTCCAAGTATGTAATATATGACATAT
>BLSH010514984.1:16327-31895 GCA_018402905.1 Glandirana rugosa
TTTAATTAATGAGGAGGTGAAAGGTAAGAAGGGACGGAAGTCTAATGTGTCTAGTCGTGACGTCAGATAACAGACAGTAGCTGGCTTTTTTTCCGTATTCCCACCTACTTGTCTTCAGTCAGTGATCGTCACCACCGACCACACACTCCCCGCGATCCCGAGGGCAGTCAATCAAGCTATGAGTGTGCGCCTGTTCAGCGCACACTCATAGCTTTTAATGGCCAACCAATAGGCTCACTACTTGGCTGTCATGTGACAGCCAAGGAGCCGGGAAAAAAAAAAAAAGAAGAAAGTCAATGCACCGTCGCCACCTGCAGGGGGGCGGGGCTGACTTTTTTTTTAGCTGGCGGGGAGGCGGCGCCCTAGCGCCCCTCACACACCAGCCACCACTGCTAGTGACTGACTTCTGTTCATCCACCCTTATGCCTTTTTTTCGGTCGATGACAGACAATAGACTGCAGTGCTGATCTGTGTAATCTGAAGGCAGGGAAGAATGGAAAGTGGAGGAGTAATTAATTTGCCACACCCTCCTGACAAAACATAGCTAAAGTGCATAGCAACAGACGTTTTAAATATTTAAATTGAATTGCATAATAAAAGGTCACATGGGCATAACTGACTTGGCACACGTTACTGGCACCTATTTAACCAGGTCAGCCCCAGAATGATTTGCCTCCTTCCTGACCAGGCCACTTTTTGCGATTCGGCACTGCGTCGCTTTAACTGACTATTTCGCGGTCGGGCGACGTTGTACCCAAATAAAATTGGCGTCCTTTTTTCCTACAAATAGAGCTTTCTTTTGCTGGTATTTGATCGCCTCACCGAAAAAAAGAGCAACAATTTTGGGAAAAAAAAAATACAATATTTTTTACTTTCTGCTACAAAACATCCAATAAAAATACATGTAAAAATCTATTTTTTTCATAAATTTAGGCCAATATGTATTCTGCTCCATATTTTTGGTAAAAAAAAGTCCCAATACGTGTATATTGATTGGTTTGCATAAAAGTTATAAAGTCTACAAACTACGGGAAAGAATTTGAGGTTTTTTTTAATTTTTTAAATTTTTTTTCATAATTAGTGGTGGTGATCAGCGATAGCTGGACTGCAACATTGCGTTGGACAAATCTGACACCAATACAGTGTTCAGTGTTAAAAAAAATGCACTGTCACTGTATAAATTACACTGGCAGGAAAGGGGTTAACATCAGGGGCGATCAAAGGGTTAAGTGTACTCCTAGAGAGTGCTTACTAACTGTGGGGGGGGGGGGGTTTGGGGGAGTGGATGCACTAGAGGAAAATAGAGACCGTGTTTCTGCTCAGCAGAAACACAAGATCTCAATTTTCCTCTCTGATAGAACATTGATCTGCCTTGTTTACATAGGCAGACCACCATTCTGCCTCTCCTCAGAACGGTCGGTGGGACTTGCTGATTGGCCCCCGCTGTGTCAAATCACAGCGGGAGTGGGGCTCCGGTGGGGCGCATGCGCGCCCCAGAGCGTGTGCACAAAATCACTTACAGGTATGTGATTTTGCGCAACCGGGCCGCCCTGCCGCATATATCCGGTGGGCAGTCCGGAAGCGGTTAAACAAAAAAGAGATCTGCACAATAGCTGTCAGTAGGCAGTTAGCAACAGAAGAAGAAGCTTGTATGTGTGGATGGGGGAATTGGGTTTGTTTTTTTTTCCCTAGTTGAACAGAAAAAGGGACTCATGTATGGCCATCCATAGAGGCTGAGCTGCCTCTTGCCAGAGCTCAGAGTTTCTAACTGACACTGTCTAGGCTGCTGGGAGGGGGGGGGGGGGGTAAACTGTCAATTAATAAAGCCCTTAGTTTACTTTCATGAAATCCTGACAACTTTGTTATATCATTTTTTTCTCGGCTTTGGCAACAATCAGTGAGCTCAGAATGAAGAAGGACAATCTTTATATAGCAGGGAGGTGCGGTGAGGTGAGCGGCTGGTGAGACACTGGCGGTATCAGAGCCAGATACACACAGGTTACATACGCCACCAACGTCAGAGTGAGAGCAATAATTCTAGCACTAGACCTCCTCTGTAACTCTAAACCCTGTCTATGGAGATTCTTAAAGCGGAGTTCCACCCTAAAGTGGAACTTCTGCTTTAAAGGGAAGGTGACCCCCCAACATGCCACAATTGGCATGTCTTTTTTTTGGGGGGGTGACCAGGGACCCTGATTTCACAGGGTCCCAGGTCCACTTCCTCCCCTGGAGCCGCGGCTCCAGAAGGAAGCTCACCTTCCCCCCTCCCTCTTGGCAATCTTCTGGGACACATCACAGGTCCCAGAAGATATGCCGGGCAGTCACAAGGCGCAGAGCGACTCGCACATGCGCAGTGCGCGCCTGGCTTTGAAGCTGAAGCCAAAGCCGGGCGCCCACACTCATGATGCCGGCGCTGCCAAGGGGCAGGGGCGAAGAGTGAGCCCTCGGGTGACCGCATTGCTGGAGCGAGGGACAGGTGAGTTGCCGATTGTTAAAAGTCAGCAGTTACGCTTTTTGCAGCTGCTGATTTTTACATGGGTGGAACTCCACTTTAAGTACTGAAGTTTGGTGCCAGTCCACAAGAGTGCGCAATTTTAAAGTGTGACATGTTAGGTATCTATTTACTCGGTGTAACATCATCTTTTCACAAAAAAAAAATCAGGCTTATTTTACTGTTTACTTTTTTTTATTCATTTAACAGTTTCTTTAAAAAAAAAAAAAAAAGCGTTTAAAAAATTTTTGCACAAATACTGTGTAACATAAAAAGTTGCAACGGCTGCCATTTTATTCCCTAGGGCAGTGGTTCTCAACTCCGGTCCTCGGGACCCACTAACAGGCCAGGTTTGCAGGATAACTGAAATACATCACAGGTGATATCATTTGCTGCTCAGTGATTGCAGTATTCTGGTCTGCATCTCCCCAAGGCAATACTTAAAGTGGGGTTCTACCCAAAAATGGAACTTCCGCTTTAAGCACTCCTCACCCCCTTACATGCCACATTTGGCATGTAATTTTTTTTGGGGGGGGGGGTGTGCCCAGTTTTCAGAGGGACTTCCTGTCCCTCTTCCACCTTCCGCCTCTGGGCCGCCTAGACGACTCCTCCTCTCCTCCTAGGCGGCCCCTTCCTCTTGGCAATCTTCCGGGACACGTCACAGGTCCCAGAAGATTGCCTGGCCACTAGGGATGTGCAGCGCGACCCGCGCATGCGCAGTGGGTGCCCGGCTGTGAAGCCGGGCCGGGTGCCCACACTAGGAATGGCGGGGCCGTCAGGAGGAGGGGGGAGACGAGCGAGGCTTCGGGCGCAGCCGTCGCTGGACCGGGAGACAGGTAAGTTACTGTTTATTAAAAGTCAGCAGCTACACTTTTTGTAGCTGCTGACTTTTAATAAACAAAAAACAGTGTGGAACTCCGCTTTAAAATGTGGCCTGTTGGTGGGTCCTGAGGACTGGAGTTGAGAACCACTGCACTAGGGTGTCTGCTAAAACAATATATATATAATGTTTGAGGGTTCTGAGTAATTTTCTAGCAAAAAAATGATGATTTTTCCATGTAGGAACGAAGTGCCAGAATTGGCCTGGGTAGCAAGGGGTTGATTACCATAAGTAAGTAATATACAAATAGTTATTGTAGCGCCCTATAATAGGCGCTTTTGAGAGAGATTTTTGCTAGGAGAGGCAAATTTAGTCAGGCCTGACAGGGTGCATCTGGGCAGGGGAGTAGCCCAGGAAGAGCTGAAGATTGCATGAAGGAACACCCCATCGGATACTCCTCCCCTTTGTGTCTAGAAGGCTCTGGAAAAAGGGGATGGATGAGGAGGTGTCACTTTCTATGTTAACGAGCCCTGACCAATCCCCAACTTGGATTGGCAGGGGACAGGCCTCCTTAAATACTGTGATCTGCCCAGCTGGGGGAGGAGAGTGTCGGGTGGAAGAGAGGAGATGTAGCAGAGGTGCTGTGTAGGCTTCACCTGGCAGGGAGCCCCCAGACTGGGGGGGGGTGACCTTGAAGCCTGAAGGCTCAAGTGCCGCCAGAAGTGGAGTCGATTCCTGGAGCAGCACAAGGGAGCAGGAGAGCAACAGAGGATGTAAACCCAATTCATGAAATTTGACCTGGGCACATATATCTGCAGTGTTTTCTTATCTCTCTTCAAAGCACTAAGTCCCGCGTGTTTCTGCTGCTCCGTTCTTCTATTATCAGTATGATAACTTCTGACAAGTTCTCCGACAACCAAAATAAAACCATCCTGAATTTGGGTCGGGGAGGGTTGCTATAAATAGATTAGCAAAGATCTTGTCTTGTCACAGCACAGCTCTGCACATTCCTTCCCTCCTCTGCTTATGTGGAGGAAGGGGGGGGGGGTGCCTTTCCTCCAATCAGCTCTCACACAATGTATGCCAAGAGTCCACTCCTACAGCTGAATGAGGAAGTAAAAATTCTAACCCCATGTTAGAATTCTAAAGAATATATAAAGCTGAAGACAGCATATATAGATGTAAAACTTATGTAGGGAGATTTGTTTAATCTCTGCATATCATCTGAGGATGTTCACTCCAATGGGTATAGGAGAGGGATTACATCCACTTCAGTGGCGGCTGGTGTGTTTTTTTTTGTGGGGGGGGTGGCAATTAACCCATCCCCCCTTACCCCATCTAGGCGGGTAGCATGCAGCAGCTCCGTGTTGCCTACTCCACGGCGGCTTCCAGCGTGCTGCTCCTCCCCTCCACCTCCTAGGCATCCAGTAGGATCACCTGTTCTTTCAGCCCAATCGGCTGACTGGTGTTAAAACCCCGCTACCTGATTGGGTGGGAGGAGGATATTCATTCGCTGTTATAACACACCTGGGTGGGCTGAGAGCGCACTCTCTGCTCCCTGAGCGCACCCTATTTTGAAGCCTATTAGTGGCTCTAATCAGGTGCTTTAAAAAAAAAAAAAAACACACCGCCGCCCACCCCCGCAATTGTAGTTCATGCATCCCGGTGTCCTGAAAGGGGCCAGGCGCATGGATAGGGGGCCGGCGGCATGTATGGGGGGGCGCCCTTGCACCCTCAATGTACGGGCCGCCCCTGATCCACTTTAAGTATACAAGGACACACTCAGTGTACTATTAGCAGTTACAATTCTGTAAGGATTGAAGCTGTTCTTTGAAACATTTCTTTTTCATTTGCCAAATTCTGCCGTGTTTTCTTATTGATAAAAATCTGTGGAGTTCATTGCAATTAAGACTTACCTCTTCCAAGGAGTGCAGCGAGGATGATTACCACAATCAGTAATACCCCAACTAGAGCACAGAGCAAAGGAACTGCGTATGATCTGAGTTTCTGATACATTCCTAAAAACAATACAGAGATGAGACATTAGAGGGACATTAATCTGATATTTATCATTATTGGGGTAGAAATCAGAGACAGAACATAATGGGGTCACAGATGAACACAACATATGGTTCTTATAGAAGAGCTCGGAGTGAATGGACATCGGTGTCCACTGCTTGTATGTTACATGGAGAACAAAATAAACTCAATGATATAATAAAGTATATAAATCTGCATAATTTGTGTAATTTACATATTTCTGGTGTTTAGCCTTAGGGGGGCTCAGTGGTAAGGAAAACGTTCGACCCATATGTATGAATCAGAATATTATTTCCCAGATCAGAGGTTGGCATAGTGACAATCTAATCATTGCTGCTGTATCTCCTGGGCTTGTCCCTACCATTGCAGAGTAAAGTACAGAGGCTTCATCGTTGACCTCCGTCTGAGAATGATATTTACACTGAAGCTGATCCTAAACCATTATCCATTCTCTGATTGTAGGTGAGCCTACAATCAGATATACTGGGTTGGATTTACCAAATGCAAATAGACTGTGCGCTTTGTGCAAATTGTAGTTGCTGCAGAGCTTAGTAAATGAGGGGAAGCTCTGCTGACTTCCATCATCCAATTATGTTGCTGTTTTTTTTATTTTCCTTGCATGTGATTGGGTATTCTTTTCAAAGTGAAGCTTTACCTCATTTACTAAGTCCTGGAGCAACTTGCAAAGTGCCCAGTTTATTTGCCTTTAGTAAGTCAACCCCACTGTATTTTGTGTTAAGGGTATTATGGATAAGTAATGTGTCAGTGTAGAAACAAAAGGAGGTATAACCGATCCAGGTGAGAATCTGTGCTGCACGTCAGGTCCGTGAGCCGTCCAATGAAACAATCCAGAAAGGCGTAGACAGCACTCGAGGATACGAGGAAAAAAGTCCACCTTATTTCAAACCATCCATAATTAACCGCTTCCCCACCGCGCGCCGTCTTTTCACGGCGGCAGTGGGGGAGCGCTGCGCGAATCGCCGTAAATAAACGGCGATTCGCATTTGGCCACCAGGGGGCGCGCGCCGCCGCACTCCTGGGGAGTGTGCCCGCGGCTCGGGCGGACCCGATGTCCACCGGCGAGCCGCGATGAGCGGCAAAAGAGAAAGAACGGGGAACCGCCGATGTGGGGCATGAGAGATCTACTGAACCCTGTCACTGGGATCAGTTAGATCTCTCATGCCCATGTTAGCCCAACCCCCCCACAGTAAGAACACCCAGGGAACACAGTTAACCCCTAGCTCTCCCCCTGCAGGTTAACCCCGCCAATGACATTTATACAGTAATCAGTGGACATTTAAATTTCTGATCGCTGAATAAATGTCATTGGTCCCAAAAAAGTGTCAAAATGTTCCGACATGTCCCCCCCAATATCGCAGTACCGCTAAAAATTGCAGATCGCCACCATTACTAGTAAAAAATAAAAAAAAATAAAAACCCCAGAAATGAATTCTCACCATCCGTAAACGCGGCCACTTTTGCGCAAACCAATCAATAAACGTTGATTGCAATTTTTTTATCGCAAATATGAGGAAGAATATAAATCGGCCAAAAACGGTGAAAAAAAATGTTTTTTTATATATTTTTTTTGGATTTGAATTTTAGCAAAAAGTAAGAAATTTGGGTTTTTTTGCAAAATGGTCGCTCTTCTTTTGTTTATAGCGGCGATCAGAAATGACGGAGATGCGATCAAATACCACCAAAAGAAAGCTCTATTTGTGGGAAAAAAAGGACGCAAATTTCGTTTGGGTACAACGTCGCACGACCGCGCAATTGTCAGTTAAAGCGACGCAGCGCCGAATCGCAAAAAGTGCTCTGGTCCTAAAGCTGCAAAACCTTCCGGGGCTGAAGTGGTTAAACGAACATCCAAGATGATATTCCACTGCAAGTAGATGATGTGACATGAAGCAAGAAAGATTAACGCGTTTTACGAAATAGGATTTGCTAAGTCATAATCTAACAAATGACCGGTAGGAATGGTATACAGTTGTGCTCATAAGTTTACATACCCTGGCAGAATTTTTGATTTCTTGGCCGTTTTTCAGAGAATATGAATGAGAACACAAAAACTTTTCTTTCACTCATGGTTGGTGTTTGGCTGAAGCCATTTATTATCAATCAACTGTATTTACTCTCTTTAAATCATAATGACAACAGAAACTCCCCAAATGACCCTGATCAAAAGTTTACATACCCCAGTTCTTAATACCGTGTGTTGCCCCCTTTAACATCAATGACAGCTTGAAGTCTTTTGTGGTATTTGTGGATGAGGCTCTTTATCTTCTCAGATGGTAAAGCTGCCCATTCCTGGAAATTCTTGGGCTCTCTTGCATGAACTGCATGTTTGAGATCTCCCCAGAGTGGCTCAATGATATTGAGTTTAGGAGACTGAGATGTCCTCTCCAGAACCTTCACTTTATTCTGCTGTAGCCAATGACAGGTCCACTTGGCCTTGTGTTTTGGATCATTGTCATGTTGGAATGTCCAAGTACCTCCCATGTGCAGCTTCCTGGCTGATGAATGTAAATGTTCCTCCAGTATTTTTTGATAACTGCATTCATCTTGCCATCAATTTTTATCAAATTTCCTGTGCCTTTGTAGCTCACACATCCCCAAAACATCAGCGATCCACCTCCGTGTTTCACAGGTCTTGTTGACTCCTCTCCAAATGTAGCGTTTATGTTTGTGGCCAAAAAGCTCAATTTTGGTCTCATCACTCCAAATGACTTTGTGCCAGAAGGTTTGAGGCTTGTCTCTGTGCTGTTTGGTGTATTGTAAGCAGGATACTTTGTGACATTTGTGTAGTAATGGCTTTCTTCTGGCGACTCGACCATGCAGCCCATCTTTCTTCAAGTGCCTCCTTATTGTGCGTCTTGAAACAACCACACCACATTATTTTAGAGAGTCCTGAAGTGATTTTTGTTTTTTACTTTGCATCCCAAACAATTTTCCTGGCAATTGTGGCTGAAATTTTAGTTGGTGTACCTGACTGTGGTTTGGTTTCAACAGAACCCCTCATTTTCCACTTCTTGATTAGAGTTTGAACACTGCTGATTGGCATGCTCATTTCCTTGGATATGTTTTTAGAACCTTTTCCTGTTTTATACAGTTCAACTACCCTTTCCCACAGATCCTTTGACAATTCTTATGCTTTCCCCGTGTCTCAGAATCCAGAAACATCAGTGCAGCACTGGATGAAAGGTGCAAGGGTCTGTCAGGAGTCCAGAAACTCATTGACCTTTTATACACACACACTAATTATAAGAAAACAGATCACAGGTGAGGATGGTTACCTTTAATAGCCATCCAAACCGCTTTGTGTCAACCTGTGTGCATGTTATCAGGCCAAAATCACCAGGGTATGTAAACTTTTGATCAGGGTCATTTGGGTAGTTTCTGTTGTCGTTATGATTTAAAAGAGTAAACACAGTTGATTGATAACATCGACCATATACAAAAAAATTGGGCTAACAGCACTGTTTAGTTTTTTTCTTTTTCAAAGGGTCATTTTTCCAAAAA
The DNA here is from genome assembly GCA_018402905.1 of Glandirana rugosa. NCBI lineage: Eukaryota > Metazoa > Chordata > Amphibia > Anura > Ranidae > Glandirana > Glandirana rugosa. The sequence goes on from BLSH010514984.1 coordinate 25,198, forward strand.
AATTGCATTTGAAAGACCGCTGCGCAAAAACCGTGTGACATAAAATATTGCAACAACCGCCATCTTATTCTCTAGGGTTTCTGCTAAAAGAAAATATATAATGTTTGGGGGTTCTAAGTCATTTTCTAGCAGAAAATACTGCATTTTTACTTGTAAGCAGCAAATGCCAGAAAAGATTTAGTCCTTAAATGGTTAAACTAAAAACTCTTCTATACACGGGAGTTCAACCCTTTGATCTTTTGAAACATTGTATCTTTTTACTTCTTTTATCAACTTTGCTTGGCTCTCTGCCCAGATAGGAGACTCAAGTCGCTCCGACTTTAGAAAAATATTCCTGGGGAGACTTCAGGCGACTTGCATTGACTTCTATTACAGCTAAATCACGCTGAGTCGCCCCGCAAGTCGGATTCCATTAACTGCATTGAAAATCGCGGTAATATGTGATGGAGATCACGGGGGTGGGGGGGTGAATCAAGATCGCGATTTTTAATACTATTAATCGTGCAGCTCTACTTCATTGTAAGGGCAACTTCAAGTGCGGAGCTCGCGATTTCCCTTGTTGTTCCCACATATTGCGGGGTAACACTTTTTGCTGCACGGTTGGTGGCAAACAGCATACTATTGACACATTTTATGATTGCAATACCACTTTTGGGGTTTATGCCATTACTTGCGCAGCTTGTTCCATGCAGTATGTGGGAAGGACTGCCCCCAGACTAAGAGATAGAGCTTGTGAACATCTATCAGATATAAGAACTAACAAGTCTACAAATGTAGCTCGTCACTGCAATCTGGAACATGGAGGTAATCCTCATTTTTCAGATTCAAATGATAGAAAAAGTCAGGGTACATGATAGAGGGGGTGATTTGTTTTGTCTCTTATGTAAATGAGAAGTTTTTTGGATCCATAAATTAAGGACTAGAAAATCTTTAGGTCTCAACTTTGAATGGGACGTTAATCATTATTATAATTGAGTTTCAGTCCTTTCCTCGTTTTTCGCCCCCTCCAGTAATTGTTACTTCATTCATTTTTTATTTATTTTCAGTTCGTCTGTGGCATCTCCCCATGTTGTTGAACGTGATTCTGCCATAGACGGAGCGTCTAATATCGTGTATACATGTCCAACTATGGTGGGCTTCCTTGCAAATCGGAATACATTTTGACCTCTCTATTGCTCTTGCCACCTTTTGGTGTGTATATTTCTGTATATATTTTTCAATATATATTGACACTTATTGATACTTGTTCATTTTTTGATATTTATTTGTTTTCCAATCTCTTCTCCATACTAGATGCTTCTAGTTCAATGTCTGCTAGTTTCTAAGTTGCCTGTTATACAGACATTACAGCTCTTTTGACCAGTTTATGCTTTCATGCATATTTATATACATTATTTTGGATAGAATTATACATTTGTCAGTTTTTATTAGTCTTTTTTTACCAGTCTTTATTGTATCTTGGGATATTTTTTAACATATCTCGTAGAGGATACAGTAAAATAGAGCTATACATATATCTGACAATGTTAACAATCGGTTCATTATTCAGTACATCATGCATGAGATCGTTTTTCTGGTTATAGGTGATGATTTTTATGTTTCTCTCCCACATACATATGGTGATATTTTAATGTTCACATTTGTTTATATCTGTGATTTTATGTGGGAGTGGACCCCTTTTTCATCATGTTGCATTTCTCTAATAGTTTTTAACTGCTGTATTTGTTTTCCCTCCATTGTGTCTGCAGCACAGGAATAAAATGGTTTATATTTTCATATTTTAGATCTTTCTGATTTGCCATCTAGTGACACAAGGGTTATACATATTATGGTTTGTTTGTTCACTTTTTTCAAATTTTTTTCACTTGATTTCTGGCAGTTCTAACGTTCTAAGTTCTAAAACGGAAGTTTAACTAAGCACACTTGCAATTGTCCGGTTCCAAATTCACCTGTGTAATGAGTGTGTATATATATTATATACACACACACACACACACATACATATGCATACATACACACACACACACACACACACACACACACATACATATATACACATACACGCACATGCATACATACATATATACAAATACATATATACACACATACATACATATATACACATACCATTCCTACTGGTCATTGTTAGATTATGACTAAGCAAATCCTTTTTCATGAAACGCGTTAATCTTTCTTGCTTCATATCATATCATCCACTTGCAGTGGAATATCATCTTGGATGTTCGTTTTGTTATTGATGGTTTGAAATAAAGTGGACTTTTTTCCTCGTATCCTCGAGTGCTGTCTACACCTTTCTTGATTGTTTCAAGGTGTCAGTGTAACACTCCCAGGCAGTGGTGTATTTTGGTTTTGTGCTGCGCCCCTATCTAAATTTGTCCCACCCCAGCCGTGGTATACAGCTGCGACTTCCTCATCAGACCCTGAGGCATGATTCGTCCAAGTGCCACATAAGTGGTCAATTGGGTCAGCAGGGTATAGGACAGGGGTCAGTAGGGCAGAGCATGTGGTCAATGGGGCAGAGGATGGGGTAAGCAGGGTATAGGACAGAGGTTAGCAGGCCAAAGGATGGGGTCAGCAGGGTATAGGACAGAGGTCAGCAGGGCAAAGGATGGGGTCAGCAGGATATAGGACAGAGGTCAGCAGGGCAAAGGATTAGGTCAGCAGGGTATAGGACAGAGGTCAGCAGGGCAAAGGATTAGGTCAGCAGGGTATAGGACAGAGGTCAGCAGGGCAAAGGATGGGGTCAGCAGGGTATAGGACAGAGGTCAGCAGGGCAAAGGATTAGGTCAGCAGGGTATAGGACAGAGGTCAGCAGGGCAAAGGATTAGGTCAGCAGGGAATAGGACAGAGGTCAGCAGAGCAAAGGATGGGGTCAGCAGGGCAAAGGATGGGGTCACTGCAGGGTTCTCAGCAGGTCTGCTCTTTCCCACACTGCACACAGCTGAGGTTGGATTATTTTACAGACACAGCCTCAATCTACACAATATGTAGCTGGCTGTTGCAGCTCTGTTGCCTTTCCAATATGAGGATTTCACAGGTCAGAAGTACAACAGCCAGCTACACACAGTGCAGACCGAGGTTTTATCTGTATAAGCCGATGAATGATCACTGTACCAGCCTGCTGCCGGTACCTTGTGACCGCTGTAACCAATCACAGCAGTTTTAAACAATGGTTGACTTCCTTTCAAGGAATCCATTGTGTACAATTGTGTTGCTAGCTGTGGATGGTCACAGTGATCACATGGTACAGACTGGCCCAATCATGGCCCATCTATGCCATGCATGTAGCTGTGGCCAATCGCAGCTAATCACAACAAAACAAGCTGAATAAGGGGGCGTGGCCTGGACATGGCGGAGTAAGGTCGCACACTCCTTGAGCTCCCGGCTCTCTTCCAGCTAGCCCGACTTATCTTGCTCTATTTAACTAAAGATCCGTCGTTATGTACTCTGCAAAGAAGCGCAAAACCAAAGGGAACACAAAATCGGCTAAAGCCAGCAGGAGCGGAGGAGAGATAGCCCAGTTCTTCTCTCACTCTCAGCCGTCTATACTGCGCGGCAAGATGGCGGAGACACGTGGCGAAGCGTCCGGATCCCCGATCTATACCTCACTACCATCCTCACCTCTGGCCGCCAGGAGCTCTGACTCGCCCCCCTCGACCCCCAAGTCGGACAGGGAACCTACCCCTCTAGCTGCCCCTGGAGTGGAGGGGGAGACGGAGATGTGGAGACTGCTGAGTGCCCTCCCCACCAAGGCAGACATAGAAGCCCTCATTGGCCGCATAGAGACTCAGCACCGCAGAGACTTGCAGGAGGTCAGGGGCGAGTTGAGATCTATCACCTCAAGAATAACCACAGGTGAGGCCTCCCTGGGGGGTATAGAGCGGCGAGTCCTTTCGTTGGAGACCATGCAGGACACACATATCAGCGCGGCGGCCTCCCTTCAACTACATATGGAAGAAATGGAGGATAGAAGCCGCCGCAATAACCTCCGTCTCCGGGGGCTCCCGGAGGCGACCGGCTCGGAGGACCTTGCGGACACGGCAAGAGCCATCTTCCGCCAACTGTCAGGAACTGCTCCCCCGGATCAAATAGAATTTGACCGTATTCATAGGGCACTCGGGCCCCGCTCCACTGACCCGAATCGCCCGAGAGACGTTATCTGCCGGGTACATAGATATACCCACAAAGAACACATACTCCGCAGTGCCTGGGAATCTGGAGAGATCGACTTCGACGGAGCATCGATCAAGATTCTTCCAGACATCTCCAGATCAACTCTGCAGAGGCGAGCGATGCTTAGACCTCTCTTGGAGCTGGCCCGGCTGCAGGGAGCCACCTATCGCTGGGGATATCCCCTGACGGTTACCTTCACCAGGAATCAACGGTCCTTCACACTTCGCTCTACAAAGGAACTCCCGGCTCTCTTCTCCTTCCTAGAGACAGACCCCATTGAAGTACCCGACTGGCTGATGTTTCTGCAGAGACCGGCTGGTCGTTCAGGTCCTTCCACTTCATGGAGCACCCGTCAACCACGACCCCAGCGGCAAAGAAGGAGATCCCGGGCCCCCACTCCGGAGGCCTCACGTGAGTCCTGACCATAGCCTAGACCTAATACGGGTTCAGAGAGACGCTGACCGGCTCCCTCTCAGACCCGACTTCACCATAACTTTCAGAAACCGAGCCACTAGCCTATCTGGTGGGGATATGACAGGCGGCTGCACGAGAGACACACAAACCCCAACTTGTTTAAACTCACACTGAAACTGAGAGGCTTTCAGCGAACTTTCCCCCTATACTCCCCCGGGGTTTGAAATTTGTTGTCCACCATGACGGGAAGGAAGGGCAGAGCTTACATCCCAAAGGGGCATGGCCCTTGCCAGTCTAGCCCGCTTATGTGCACCCCCGGAATAGTGACGGTTACCCGAAATTGAGGAGGACCCATGGTCGTGTTGGTTATTGACTACCCCATCCGCACTGTTTCGAGGCCGTTGCGGACCCAGTGACTCTCCGGCCGGGGAGACAGGACACCCGAAGCGGCTTCAGACAGTGGGACAGTTTCTGTAGATGTAAGCCAACATATGGGGCGTCCTGCCCAAACATGGGGCATTGGAGAGACTAATCCCCGCCCTATGATCCACGGTTCAAGCTCAGGGTTTATACCCGCTCGTTCGCTGGTGCCCGGCTGCAGAGAAGACGCTCTGAGATGGAACACCTGAATAGCGTTTAGGAGTACCCAGCTCCTCAGGTTATAGTTAGATATGTTTACTTGTTAATCTGTGTATAATTCGCGCTGGGCTTGGCGCGCGGAAGGGGGTCCCTGACCGGGAGGTGGACTCTCTGGGGAGGTGGAGTTTTGATTTTCAGGGGAATGGACGGTGAGCGCGGGTATCCCTAGCTCCCCCCTTCCTCCGCCTCCTCCTCACCCTCCTTACATCCACTAGATTTTCGCTCGGACCGCTGACTCCCCGGTCGGCCGAGCATACGCTTAACGTTAAGGGGACACCGCCTCCGGGGAAGGGACCCCCTCGTGTGGGACCTGGTGGGACCTCACCTTATACGGATTTCTGCAACTCGGTAACTGAAGTACCTCACATGTTGTTCAATGTTGGTGTTTACTCCTGCTAGAAGAAGCATAGAAACACTGAGCCACACTGCCGCGCTCGATCTGACAGGTGGCTGACGGGGGGGCCCTCTGGGATACGCGGGGACGCGGAGAGCAGGCAAATATGTATATAATTTTTTACTTTCTTATTTTCTTACTGAACTAGCCACTGCTACATGGAAGTGGCCCGTAGTCTACGACCTGCACACGGTCCTATTATGCCGGCACCTGCATGCGTCCCCCCGGCTCCTGGTGGGCTCCAGCCGCAGTCTACTGAGTCAACATTTATCTCAGGGGAAAGTTAATAGACTCCCTTGTTGGGACACCAAACTATAGCAAACTATAGAGTATGTATTACCTCCATAGTCGGGTTGGCTGGGACGGGCTTGGTGTAGCCGGACGAAGCCAGTCCAGTCACTCCCTCACTTAGGCCGACGCACCCGCCGACCCTCCTAGGGTTCAGGAGTGCAACTGCAAGCTCAGAGCTTGCTCTCATTAGAAACCACTTGTTTCTTTCTATCCTCTCCTTCCTGCTAACACTTCTGCTCCTCTTTAATCCCCTTCACCCCTCCCCCCCCCCTTTTTTTTTTTTTTTCCTTCCTCCCTCCCTTCCCCACTAGGAGATGCATAATCTCCACCTATATTCGCTAAATGTGAAAGGGCTTAACACGCCCGAAAAAAGACGCATGCTCTTGAATGATTTAAAACAAGCCCATGTAGACATTGCGTTTATCCAGGAAACCCATTTTAAAGACACGAAATTACCTATTCTCAAAAACAGGTTCTTCCCTCTCTCATATCACTCTACTAATAAGACCAAATCTAGGGGAGTATCCATCCTAATTTCTAGCAAGCTACCGTGGTCTTGTCAGGATGCGATGGTAGACACAGAGGGGAGATATGTGTTCCTCAAGGGCCTTCTGGGTGGCATACGGCTGACCTTGGCGTCTATCTATGCACCAAATGAACGCCAAGACTCTTTTCTCCGACAAACGGTGGATAGGCTGATGACATTCCAAGAAGGCCAACTGATCCTGGGAGGTGATCTTAACATCCCTCTGGCCCCCCCCATAGA
>BLSH010514984.1:51223-64172 GCA_018402905.1 Glandirana rugosa
CGGGGGCTTTGCTCATTTCATCATCAGCAGGCAGATCTACATGTCACCAGTCACCCCGAGTACAGATGCATCTTACTACCCTCCTGTACTCCAGACTGCTGGTGGTTGTGTTAACGGCTGCATGCACAGCACATTTCAGGTAACCCCCCCCCTCCCCCTTCCTCAGCATGCTCAGAGCCCAGCTTAGGCATCCTGTCCACAGTTCAGGCTGAGTTGACAGCATATTTGAGTCATGAGCTGCTCCTACTGACACACGGTTCTTGACACATGTGTCACTGCTCTGATGGAGGACGGGTCAGCTGTGGAGTTGATTTCCGGTGGGTCACTTCCCTCTGCATTCATGTGGGCGAGGGGTCTGTCCTGCACACAAGCGCTTCTACAATGCACGCACATCCGCCCACCTGTCCGTCTGTCTCACCTCCCTGGAGGTCTTTGAGCTGCCTCCCTCGTTCCTATCCCCGTTGAGCCCCTCATTTTCACCAAGCTGGCTGTCTGCAGGCTCGTGCTCCTTGCATCCTGCACATTTCGTGTCCCATTCACTGAGCACAAGGTAGGGGGGAGACCCGCTTTCACGGGGGCACGCAGCTCTCCTCGCGGTCTCACGATCGGGCATGTGCAGTCAGTGCTCCTGCCACTCTTGCACCACGTGCTGTTGATGGTCCCTCCACCCAAGCAGGGCCACAGAGGAGGGAACTGTTTTTGTTTTAAAAAAAAAAAAAAAAAAATATATGTAATTTCAATGTATTAAATAACTTCCACTCAGGCAGTCCTGTTTCCAGGCTGCATCAGCTTGTAGGCAGGTGGTGCTCTTTTGCACGCATGTCACTCTCGATACTCACCCGGTCCACCTTGGGGCCACGGAGGAGCGGACAGGTCCGGGCATACCCGTATCATAAAAAAAAATATATATATATATATATATATATATACACACACACACACACACACATACAGGGCTCAATTCATTTCACCTGGTTTTTCACATATCATTTTTTCATTCATTTAGTCATTTCTCTTTTCAGTCCCGCCAGCTGTCCCTCCGCCCACCACGGGGCCACGGAGGAGGGACAGTACAAAAAAACAAAAAAAACAAAACTAGGGCATAATTAATTTCACCTGGTTTCTCAAGTACCATTTTCATACATGTTATCATTTCTCTTTTCCGTCCTATCAGCTGTCCCTCCTCCCACCAGCAGGAGGTCATTTCCATTTGTGTCTCGGGATGGGGGTTCATTTCTTTCACCCTTCGCCCTGTCCAGGCCACGGAGAAGGGCGGCACTCGATTTCTGTCACTGTATCATTTCTGCAGCAGGTCTGGTTGTAGCTTGTTATTTTCTTCCTCAGTGTGGCCTTCTGCCAGGTGTGGGAAGTCGTTTAGGTACATCAGCGGATTCTGGCAGTTGGTAAGTTGGTGGTAGGGGTTGCGGATATTTCCCTCTTTTCTGTCAGGTCGTCCGATCAGCATGTCATTCCAATTCTCCATCAGGGTCAAGAGACATTGTGCGTGGCCTTTAGGATCGGTGGCGAGCACGTCAGTACGATCCTTCATTTCATGCCTCGACAAGTGGGGCCAGGTCAGGGGGTCCGTCACAGGGTGCGCTCCTAGCCAAGCTCGTGCAGGCTCAGGGTCAGGGGAGCTCCTCTCCCTCCTCACAGGCAGGGCATTCGCACCTTCTATCATAGGTTTGTGGTGTTCTCATTCACAGGTGGGCTCATGCCATGCTCCTGTTTCACCAGGGCCTCGTAACTTCACACCCTTCACGGCCCAGGGGGTAGGGCAGGGGCTGGCACGCCATATCGGTTATTTCTGTCACTAAGTTTCTGTTTATCAAGTTCTGTTTGCTTACTCAGATCATGTCTCTGGCGGAAGATATCGGGGCATTCCCTTCTGCGCCTCTATCACCGGCTAGAAGCTCGGTCCATGCGGGTTCGCCATCTCTCAGGACGTGGGCTGTTCCAAAACTGATGGCCGAACTCCAACGCAGGGGCATTTCTTATCCTGCCTCGGCTCGTAAAGCAGAGCTCTTCAGATTGTTGTTCCCTTCGGCCTCAGGTTCCGATGCGAAACAGGTTACTCTACGTTCAGTAGCCTCGTCCCTTTCCCAGATACACTCTTGGCTGGACTCACTGGTGTTTTCGTGGCAGGAGCTCAGGTCCAGACTTGAGGCGTTGGAGAACCAGACCAACCCTGCTCCTCTGGGCGGAGGCAGCCAAGTCCCCCCTCCCAGAGATGGCATCCCGACACCTCCCAACACTGGGTCAGGGGCAGCAGGTAATGGTCCGGGCGCTCCCTCGGTCACACCTGCTCATTTCATACCAGCTAACCTAAGGAAGGACATTTTGGAAGGGAAGATATCAACCTGGCTTCCCTCTTAATCGCGGCCCATGACGTAGCAGACAATAGGTCCTATGCCTGTGGGGACGTGTCTGTAGTGGTTAAAACCAGGGACCATAGACTGAACCACAAATTGACCATTCCTGAGTTCATGCTTGCTTTAGTACATTTAGGGATGTCATTTGCTCGGCCCAAACTAACAGGAGGGAAGAACTCGATCTTTACCTTTATGCGGTAGTGGAATTAGGGCACAAGTATGGCGGATCGGCATTTTACGATTACCACCGATCTTTTTCTGCCAAAGCTGCGGCCATCTTCTTGCAGCATCACATCACCATTTCCTGGGGCTCGGTCGTCACGGAGTTATTCTGCAGACATTTTGCAGGACTCAGAGCTCCCATTTGTGGTAACTGCCAATCCTCCACCCACACCACTTACTGGTGCCCTAACGTCGAGCCAACGGTCACTCCTGGCGTTGGCAGGCCAGGTCCGAGCAGTTCCTCTGTGTCAGGCAGCAGCGACCCTTGGGACAACCTGGGCCGCCCCATTCGTTTTTGGGAAAATCACAAATTTGCAACAATTTCAATCAGGGATATTGTAACTACAACCAGTGTAGGTTGCTGCACGTTTGCTCGGATTGCTTCAGGGCCCACCCTGTCTCCTGAAGCAGTCCAAAGCATCATGACTAGGTCAGGTGAACGTGCAGGGTTTTCACACAGGACTCGTAGCCATTCCCCAGGGTACCTTTGAGTGCCGCAATTTACTGTTGGCTGTTACACATTCAGAAGCCTTGGACATCCTGCTTCAAACTGAACTGGCCAAAAGTTTTGTCATTGGCCCATTTTCAGCCCCCCTTTTGATTCATGGCGTGTCAGCCCCATTGGAGTCGTTCAAGATAAATTTTCCAACAAACTTAGATTGATCTATGACTTGTCTGCGCCTCATTCCTCCAAGGTACCCAGCGTAAATTCACTCATTCCATCTGAGGAATTTTCCCTTAAGTATGCTTCCGTGGATCAGGCCATCCAAAGCATCATTAGGTTTGGGGTGGGGACTTGGCTTTCCCATCGCAGATGCTTTCATATTGTTACCATCAGACCTTCTCTGTGGCAATGGCAGGGCATTAAATCGAGATTTACCACATAGTAGCTGCTGTGCAAGTTTGGGGTCACATGTGGTTCGGCCACACTGTTGTGTTTCACTCTGACAATCAGGCCTTGGTGGAGATCATTAGCAAAGGAAGGTCCAGCTCCTTGGCAATCATGTCCTTCCTTCGCAGGTTAGTTTGGCTTTCGCTGCAACTGAAATTTCATATTCACTGCACATTTATTCAAGGCATGGAGAACGTTGCAGCGGATGCCTTATCACGCTTTAATTTTGCTTTATTCTTTCAGCAGGTTCAGGGGCAGACGCCCTGCCCACCCCATGCCCGGTTTACTGCCAATTAGGGATGGATTAAGCGCATTACGGTCTGGTGCCAGGAGTCTGTTTGAAGCTTCTCTCTCAGCTAACACCAGGAGGGCTTATCACACTGCCTGGGAAATCTTTCAATCTTTCCTGACCCTATATCCTAAGGTGGACTGGTACAACATAGAGTACCTTCTGACCTTCGTTACCTTTTGCTACTCACAGCTGCACCTGTCACATGCCACTATCAAGACCTATCTGATCGGGGTTCAACACTTTGCGGCATTGTTATTTCCAGACAAACACTCGTTGTTCTCGCCTCATCCTATCAGGGCTATTTTAAAAGGGATACCAGCAGGCTCCCAACCAGCAGGCTCCCCATCACAGGCCCCCTGTTCCAGCAATTGTCGACAATGCTCAATAATTTTCCATTCTGGTCCATGTTCAGTCTGGTGCTCAAGGCAGCCATCTACCTAGCGTTTTATGGTTTCCTGAGACCCAGCGAATTTTCCATGGCAGGTAGGCTGTCCCGTTTGTTATCTTTCAAACAGCTTAGCAAGCATCAGGACCATTTCCAGCTCAGGTTGGGGGCGTGCAAGACACAGCAGGTCGGAGTCGGTACCACGGTCAGGTACTTTCAGACAGGCAATGCTTGGTGTCCTTTCAAGGTTTTGGAGGGTTTACAGGCCTTTCTCCAAGGGACTGCCAGGGAGGGCCCGTTACTGCCTTTCCAGGGTTCTCATCTCACGTCAGCTCAATTCATCAAGCACGTACGCATACTGCATGGCGGGTGTGGTGTCAATCCTGGTCAGTACACAGGACATTCGTTTAGGATTGGGGCCACATCCGCTGCTTCACGGCAAGGCATACCAGTTCACATTATCAGGAAGTTGGGTAGGTGGAAATCCGCCTGCTACATGAGGTACATCCCTTAACCCTACGTTGAAATGTCCAGGGCTTTTGCCTGTTTGGTAGAATGATTATCTTGTATTTTCAATAAACTTCTTTGCTTGCATCCTAGCAGTGTCTTTTTGCCCACTTTAGGCATAATGAACACGTGACCAGGGCACACCGCAGGTCACCGTTCTCACAGGGTTCTTTTCAGACGGCAAGTTTCATTGACTCCGAGTACAAATATAAAGTTATGCATTTGGGGGCTAAGAATATGCATGCATCGTACATACTAGGGGGAGTACAACTGGGGGAATCCATAGTGGAGAAGGATCTGGGGGTTTTGGTAGATCATAAGCTTAATAATGGCATGCAAAGTAAAATCCTTTGTATTAATAGAGGTATTGACTCCAGAGATAGAGACATTATTTTGCCCCCCTGTACAAATCATTAGTAAGACCTCATCTGGAATATGCAGTTCAGTTTTGGGCACCAGTTCTCAAAAAGGATATCGGGGAACTGGAGAAAGTGCAGAGAAGGGCAACCAAACTAATAAGAGGCATGGAGGAGCTCAGTTATAAGGAAAGATTGGAGGAACTGAATGTATTCTCTCTTAAGAGGAGATTAAGGGGGGATATGATCAACATGTACAAGTATATAAGTGGTCCATATAGTGAACTTGGTGTTGAGTTATTTACTTTAAGGTCATCACAAAGGACAAGGGGGCACTCTTTATGTCCAGAGGAAAAATGATTTCATCTCCAAATACGGAAAGGTTTCTTCACAGTAAGAGCTGTGAAAATGTGGAATAGACTCCCTCCAGAGGTGGTTTTGGCCAGCACAGTAGATTTCTTTAAAAAAGGCCTGGATTCTTTCCTTAATGGGAATATTATAACTGGGTAGTAACATTTTTAGGTAAAGTTGATCCAGGGTGAATCCGATTGCTTCTTGGGGGATGAGGAAGGAATTTTTTCCCCCGTTATAGCAAATTGGATCAATGGCTTTGCTGGGGTTTTTTGCCTTCCTCTGGATCAATTGTGGGTGAAGGATGGTATATGTGATTGTTTGGTTATATATAACTTTTCTATTTTTCTTCTTTTTTTTTTTGGTTGAACTAGATGGAATTGTGTCATTTTTAAACCTGACTAACTATGTAACAGGCAGTGGAGAAAGGCAGCTGCAGCCAGGAGGGCTGGCAGGGCTTGAAGAGGTGGTGCTGGGATCAGTAGCCACAAGGACAGCTAGCACTAGGACTACCTATATTTTTGCTACACCATAGGGGCCCGCGGTCCCTGCCTGCAAAGGGCGTTTGCTAAGGCCTGGCTGGAAGTGAGGAATCAAGTGATGTGCTGAAGAGTGAGATCTGTAGTCAAGTGATGTGCTGGAGGAAGAAAAGAATTTGTATATACTGGAGATGTATATAGTTCTCAGTCCCTACATTATCTGTTTGCAATCATCTGGGCATCTCAATCTCATCCCCATCCATGTTGAATTTCCCCAATAAAAACAACAAAACAAAGTGCACGGACTGCTTTCTTGTCTCTTGAGTGACTGAAGATAGTGTGCCTGGCTGGGCAGGGTGACAGACGGACCACTACTACCAGCAGCTCTTGCGGGGGTACCGCTACACATGGTATTCCCAGATCATACATGGTATGCCAAGATCACACATGGTATGCCCAGATCACACATGGTTATGTCTAGATCACACATGGGTATGTCTAGATCACACATGGCAACACCAAAAGACCCGGAAGACCACGGAAAACAACTGTGGTGGATGACCGAAGAATTTTTTCCCTGGTGAAGAAAACACCCTTCACAACAGTTGGCCAGATCAAGAACACTCTCCAGGACAGGGCTGGTGCAAGGATTTTTGACACCCTAGGCAAAACCTCATTTTGCCCCCCCCCCTTTGGCTCTGGCCCCGACTCCACCTCCTTTACCCTGTTCATGTATACGATGGAGAAGGCAGAGCTGGAGATTTTTGCAGCGCCTCTCTACCCATTTCTTTAGCCGTGGTCCACAGGCCCTTACCTGTGCCTCTGGACCCGTATCATTTTACCACCCTGGTGTGCTGCTAGCTATGGCTCTCCAGTGACATGAGTGATCAATGCAAAGCAGTGACGTATCAACAGTGGCTAGACGCCCTGGGCAGCAGTGCACCCTAGGTGGCCGCCTACTCCGCCTATTGGTAGAGCCGGCCCTGCTCCAGGAGGTAGGTGTATGTGTGTCAAAGTCAACAATCAAGAGAAGACTTCACCAGAGTGAATACAGAGGGTTCACCACAAGATGTAAACCATTGGTGAGCCTCAAAAACAGGAAGGCCGGAATAGTTTGCCAAAAACATCTAAAAAGCCTTCACAGTTCTGGAACAACATCCTATGGAGAGATGAGACCAAGATCAACTTGTACCAGAGTGATGGGAAGAGAAGAGTATGGAGAAGGAAAGGAACTGCTCATGATCCAAAGCATACCACCTCATCAGTGAAGCATGGTGGTGGTAGTGTCATGGCGTGGGCATGTATGGCTGCCAATGGAACTGGTTGATGATGTGACTGCTGACAAAAGCAGCAGGATGAATTCTGAAATGTTTTGGGCAATATTATGGGCTCATATTCATCCAAATGCTTCAGAACTCATTGGACGGCGCTTCACAGTGCAGATGGACAATGACCCGAAGCATACTGCGAAAGCAACCAAAGAGTTTAAGGGAAAGAAGTGGAATGTTATGCAATGGCCAAGTCAATCACCTGACCTGAATCCGATTGAGCATGCATTTCACTTGCTGAAGACAAAACTGAAGGGAAAATGCCCCAAGAACAAGCAGGAACTGAAGACAGTTGTAGTAGAGGCCTGGCAGAGCATCACCAGGGATGAAACCCAGCGTCTGGTGATGTCTATGTGTTCCAGACTTCACTTCGTAATTGACTGCAAAGGATTTGCAACCAAGTATTAAAAAGTGAAATTTTCTGGCAGGGGAAGAGTCTCCGCCTAGCCCCGCGTGTCTTGCAACGCCCCAAGTGGCGAGGGGGGCTGGGAGTTCCCTCCATTAGGGGATATTATGAGGCAATTACCCTGCAGAGAATTCTCGACTGGAAACACCATACCTCTACTAAATCCTGGGTCCCCCTTAAGAAGTTCCTGGCTGGACACAATTTATCTCATGCACCGTGGCTCCTACGCGCCTGCCGAGGCCCCTCCAAGTTTGCGTCTCCCGTCACTGTCTGGGTGCTGGAACGATGGGATGCGCTGAATACCCGGAGGGGGTTCTCACCGCCTGGGTCCCCGCTCTCACCCTTAGGTGTGTTCCCCTGGTTTTCCCCGGGGGAACACATCTCTTTCTTCCGCACCTGGGCGATGGATGGGGAGACGTGCTGCGGGAGGTTTGTCCAAGAACGGGGACTGGTATCCTTAGAGTGGCTTAGAACTCAGTTTGGTAGATTCCCGATGGACGACTGGCTCTTTAGACAATTACACCACTTCATACATAGCCTCCCTTACGTTATTAGACCTCCATCCTCTCTAACCCCCTTTGAGAAAATGTGTAAATCTGATGACCCCATCCCCCACTCCATTTCGGTTCTGTATGCGATGCTGCAAGTGTCGGAGCCGGAGGGGAAACCCGTCCACATACGCGAGTGGGAGAGGGATCTGCGGCATGAGTTCACTGAAACCCAACTAGACCAGATATTCCATCTCACCCATAAAAGCACTGTGGATACAAAGATGCAGGAAAATAGCTTCAAAGTGTTGGTTCCAATGGCTCTGGCAAGAATGTACCCAGCAACCACCGACGTCTGCTGGAGGGGCTGCGGGCAGCGTGGTACATACCTACATGTGTGGTGGCAGTGCCTGGTGCTGCAGCCCTTCTGGCTGGACGTCAGGGCTCAGATAAAACAAATATTGGATGTTGATATGGATGATTCCTGATGGTGTTTCTCTTGCACGTCCCGCCCATTCCTCCTGGCCAATACCGCAAGTCAGTCCTGCCACATCTCCTGAATGCAGCCAGACAACTGGTACCAATACACTGAAAATCATTGCGAGTCCCCAGTCGGCGGGACTGGATTCGCTTAGTTGACTCCATCATGGCCTCAGAGGAGTGGGTGGCAAGGTGCAAGGACAGGTACAAGAAGTTCTATGGAATCTGGGCCACGTGGATCCATTATAAGTGCTCTATGTCTGTACCTTCACCGCAGGTGCCTTGGACTAGTTCATGATAGCCTTTTGATTGATAGACCACCAGCAAGCTTGCCTTTCTAGAAAGGCTTTGGGGACCAAACGGCTTAACCCAGTTTCTGGTGATCTTATGGAATATATTAAATGCACTCCCCAACAAGCTCTGGTAGTTTATAGTTTATAGTTGCTGTTATGGTTTTGTTTTGTGTATTGTTGGCTTGGCTGTGCATAGGTGGGACGGCCCTTGTTCTGCCCCCCTGTGTACCTCCAACTTCCCATCCCCCCATTCTCCACCCCCTTCCCTGCCACATATCCACTTACCCGAACCTCAGTGCCTGGCACTAAATTTAAAGTATTGAAATGGTCGGTGGGGCCCCCTGGCCAAATGGTACCTCACACACATATCCTGCAGATTCATGCGAGGACTCAACGGGATAGACTTTAGATGTTGCTAATGAACTATATTGGAAGGGCCACCGATGGACCTAACAGGTCATACTGGACGTGCATTGTATAATTTCTTGCATGTATGATGTACTTGTGAAAAGTTGGGCTATCTTGTTTTGTATACTTTGTACTCTTTGTAAACACAAATAAAGATTATAAAAAAAAAGCGAAAGTTTGCTTTATGATTGTTAATCTGTCCCATTACTTTTGGTCCCTTAAAAAGTGTGAGGCACATATACAAACCGTTGTAATTCCTACACCGTTCACCTGAGTTGGATGTAAATACCCTCAAATTAAAGCTGAAAGTCTGCAGTTAAAGCACATCTTGTTCGTTTCATTTCAAATCAATTGTGGTGGTGTATAGAGCCAAAAAGATTAGAATTGTGTCGATGTCCCAATATTTATGGACCTGACTGTAGATGGTATGCCCAGATCCCACATGGTATGCCCATGTCATACAGGGCTATGTCCAGATCACACATGGTATTCCCAGATCATACATGGTATGCCCGGATCATACAGGGATATATGCCAGGATCATATATGGTATGCCCAGGTCACACATGGTATACCGGGATCATGCAGGGATATGCCTAGATCATACAGGGATATGCCCGGATTATAAGGGATATGCCTGGATCATGCATGGTATGCCCAGATCACGCATGGTATGCCCAGATCACTAATGGTATGCCCCAGATCATACAGGGATATGTCCAGATCATACAGGGATATGTCCAGATCATACAGGGATATGTCCAGATCATACAGGGTATGCCCAGATCACACAGGGTATGCCCAGATCATACAGGGGAATGCCCAGATCATACAGGGGAATGCCCAGATCACACATGATATGCCTAGATCACACATGGTATTCCCAGATCATACATGCCCGAATCATAGAGGGGTATGCCCAGATCACAAATGGTATACCAAAATCACACATGGTATGCCCAGATCACACATAGTATGCCAGATCATACAGGGGTATGCCCATGTCATAAAGGGGTATGTCCAGATCACACAAGGTATACCGGGATCATATAGGGACATGCCTAGATGATACAGGGATATGCCCAGATCATGCATGGTATGCCCAGATCATACAGGGGTATGCTCAGATCACGCATCGTATGCCCAGATCATACAGGGGTATTCCCAGATCACACAGGGATATGTCCAGATCATACAGGGGTATGCCCAGATCACAAATGGTATGCCCCAGATCATACAGGGATATGTCCAGATCATACATGGTATGCCCGAATCATATAGGGGTATGCCCAGATTACAAATGGTATACTAAGATCACACATGGTTGCCCAGATCACAAATGGTATGCCCCAGATCATGCAGGGATATGTCCAGATCATACATGGTATGCCCAGATCACACATGGTATGCCCAGATCACACATGGTATGCCCAGATCACACATGGTATGCCCGAATCATAGAGGGGTATGCCCAGATCACAAATGGTATACCAAGATCACACATGGTATGCCCAGATCACACATAGTATGCCAGATCATACAGGGGTATGCCCAAGTCATACAGGGGTATGTCCAGATCATATATGGTATGCCCACATCACACATGGTATACCGGGATCATACAGGGATATGCCTAGATCATACAGGGATATGCCCAGATCATGCATGGTATGCCCAGATCATACAGGGGTATGCCCGGATTATACAATGATATGCCCAGATCACGCATGGTATGCCCAGATCACAAATGGTATGTACAGATCATACAGGGGAATGCTCAGATCACAAATGGTATGCCTCAGATCATACAGGGATATGTCCAGATCACACATGGTATTCCCAGATCATACATGGTATGCCCAGATCACACATAGTATGCCCAGATCAGAGATTGTATACCAAGATCACACATGGGTATGTCCAGATCATACATGGTATGCCCAGATCACACATGGGTATGCCCAGATCATACATGGTATGCCCAGATTACACATGGTATGCCCAGATCACACATGGTATGCACGGATCATACAGGGATTTGCCCAGATCATACAGGAGCATGCTCGGATCCATACGGGGATATGCCCAGATCATGCATGGTATGCCCCAGATCATACAGGGGTATGTCCAGATCACAAATGGTATGTACAGATCATACAGGGGAATGCTCAGATCACAAATGGTATGTACAGATCATACAGGGGAATGCTCAGATCACAAATGGTATGCCTCGGATCATACAGGGATATGTCCAGATCACACATGGTATTCCCAGATCATACATGGTATGCCCAGATCACACATAGTATGCCCAGATCAGAGATTGTATACCAAGATCACACATGGGTATGTCCAGATCATACATGGTATGCCCAGATCACACATGGGTATGCCCAGATCATACATGGTATGCCCAGATTACACATGGTATGCCCAGATCACACATGGTATGCACGGATCATACAGGGATTTGCCCAGATCATACAGGAGTATGCTCGGATCCATACTGGGATATGCCCAGATCATGCATGGTATGCCCCAGATCATACAGGGGTATGTCCAGATCACAAATGGTATGCCTGGCTCATATAGGGATATGCCCAGATCATGCATGGTATACCCAGATCACACATGGTATGCCCAGATCATACAGGGGTATACCCAGATCATACATGGTATGCCCAGATCATACATAGTATGCCCAGATCATACAGGAGTATGCCCAAATCACACATGGTATGCCCGGATCATACAGGGGTATACCCAGTTCACACACACACACACACACACACACACACACACACACACACATGTCCCTGATCAGACATGGTATACCCATATCACACACTGCATGCCCAGATCACCCATGGTATTCCCAGATCATACAGGGGTATAATTACAGAGCCCTGTGAGCTCCAAGATGCATCATTAGGTTAATGTATACAGCAGCCATCCCGCCCAGATCCAGTGCACACTGACAACTGTCATAGAGCAGCTCTTACCTGCATAGAAGCGGATAAAGCAGCCAATCTCGGGCTCTCCCCTTGTACCCGACACAGAGGCTCAAGATGGGCTGGCCTGATTACCCTGTTGCAGCCCTACCATGCTTATTCTTCCCCTTAGACCTCACTCCATCTTCTGTGACTCCCAGACTGGGTCCTTAGGATGCCCTGTGCCACAATATCAGACCCTGATTAGTAGTTCCAATCAGTTGCGGCTGGTGAAATTTTAGGATGGGGGGGCGCTAGACCCCGCCCTTCCTTTTTGACCCCTCCCACATCTCATAAGCCCCATCCCTTAGATTTTCCACCCCTTGTGTCAGGAGTATACAGCCCAGCATCACCAGATAGGGCATACAGAGTCGCCCCCCCCTCCATCCCCCCCTCTTTCTTTCTTTCTCCCTCCCTCTTTTCCTTTTTTCCCCGTCTGTCTCCCCCCCCCCCCATTCCCCCCTTTCGCTTTTCTCCCTCTTCCCTTTCTCTATCCCCTCTTGCTCCCTCTTTTCCTTTCACCCTGTTTCCACTCTTTTTAACCCCCCCCTTTCTGCCCCCTCTATCTTTCTCCAATCTCTTTCTCATCTCCTCTCCCCCCCCCCCAGTCCCCCCTACAGTCTCTACCCTTTATTTCTTCCTCACTTCCCTCCTTTCCCCTCCCCCCTTTTTTTATCCCTCCACTCCCTCTCTCTTTCTT
>BLSH010515000.1:16273-26740 GCA_018402905.1 Glandirana rugosa
AGTTTGTTTTTTGAACCTGTTCCACAGTTTTTTGCGGTCTTACGTATAGTCGTCCTAAACTACTTTAATAATAGATTTTTGCACATTTATAATTATTCTTCTGGGGATAACTACTATAGGGACCTACTGGATACTACAAGTATGTTCATATATAACTTACATTGCTCCTATATACGCTCATTTCACCAACAGTTCAGGGCGTACGCCACAACCTTGATCTTTGAGGAAGAATGTTACATTCAGACGATCCATAATTAATAGGAAGACTTCAGGCAGTTATATGCATCTTCACCTATATTTGTGGTTAAATTTACAAGATAAGGGATCATGTAAAGGGCACCAAATACCAATCACACCACAGTTAGGGAATAGAACATTTAAATTGGTGTTTATATCCACTTCTACGTATATTGACGGACTTCAGAAGGATAATTAATACCTAGCAGACTTACATTGTAAGAAGGAGTTTCTAGTTCCAACACCGCATGCGGGACTTGACAACCACTTTACTCGCATATATCCTCGTTACATTCAATATATACTTGTATGAACATCATAGGTCATCCAGGGATATCATCAATAGGGGTCTTCTTATTAATATTTACACGTTTTTAGATAATAATTTCATCAAATCCTGCTGATATGCATTCTGGCGTTTTTTGACACCTTGTCCAAGTTTTTTGTTTGATCTTATGATATTTTATGAACGGGTCGATTTTTGCTGAACATCTGGCGCGCTTTTATTTTTTTATTGTTCAATTTTATGGTACACACTCAGGAATACAATTTTAACACAGACACTGACCATTTTACAGGAATTTCTTAATGTATGACCTTTCTACATTGTAATTTTTATTTACAACAATTTATAAGCATTTTTCACATTTATTTTTTACAAAATATCGGGTTCATATCATTTTTACAATAATTTACAAACACATTTATACTTTTAACGTTTAATCATTTTTTACAACAATTTATAAACACATTTATTCTTTCAATGTTTATTTTTCACTTAATATCGGGTTATTATGCACTTTTATTTACACTCATCCATGTATAACATTTAGATTTTCACATTCTACACTAAAGGATCCTTCTAATTGCTCCAACACATCATTGATAAGTAGATACATTCTTTGCTGACACCTGGTGTCTCTGTCTTTTTCAGCACGGAAGCTAAAACACAATAGTATTGTTAATGTCAGACAGATACACCCTCTGCTGACACTTCGTCTAAGCTTATAATACACATCCTCTGCAGACACCTTGTCTTTCACACCTGTGGCCCGGAAGTTGAGTCATAATTACACTTCCTATTCATGTGAATACACCCTTTGTTTGCCATTTTGTTTGGGTTTAGACACAAACATCCCCTGCTGACACTTTATAGCAGAAAGAGAAACACTTGATAAATATTACATACTATGTAACAAATCCTTTATGTTTTGATATAATGCATTCCTTGTTGATACTTTTAAGTTGAGGAATGTTGGTTTAACCCTCTGTTGACTTTTTCAAGTTGAGGAATGTTGGACAAAGGACATACTGAACTACTTCCGGGGGACTGTTTTTTCTTTCCATGTTTTTTCTCTTCCAGGTTCACAACCTCTATGTTACATCCCAACCATTTATGTTTTCAATCTTTTTTTGTTATTTCTTATTCGTAATTAGGTTTCATTCAACCACATAAGAACTTTTTTACATATCACAATACATAATAATCTCCTTTTACATCCCTATATGTACACTTAGTTAAACATGTGCAGGGATGAAAATGAGGCTTGGAACTCACGCCGTTTGGCGCCATTTTTAAAGCAAAAACTGACATCCGGTTTTTGCCCCGCAAGGGGCGTGTTCATGTACATTTGGCTTTTATTATAAATAAGGGGAGTGACAGAGGGGGGTTATACCCCAGATGACGGCTTCCTGAGCCGAAACGCGTCGGGTTTCCTGACCCCTTTGTCACTATTTACTTGATGAGCTCTGGTTTTACTTATTATATTGTGAGTATCATTTTATTCTTTTGGCGCAATAAATGTTCTCTATACAGTATTACACTATTGCGTTTTTCAATTTTTTATCCAAACACCTTGAGTGCAACCCATCACCTGAGGAAGATCTGCCTGGAGGCAGCGGGACCATCCACCTGGATAAGGATTCATCTCACCACATCTTTGGCTACATGGAGGATTGACATCGCTTCTGGCATCTTTTTGGAACCAACCAGTAGATTTCAACACACTACCCATCTGGATTCGGATGACAACAGATGACCATCCGTGGGTCTCCCATTTGACCATCTGCGCATAGCCTTAGGGCTTCTGGTAAGCTTACACCCTTACTGTATTTGGATTCATCATATACCCTGTTGCCTTGTCATATTCGCACAGGACCTACGCTCTTTGAACTGTTATAGGATTTGCACTGAATAATGGAGTGATAACACATATTTCATTACCTGTGTCTCTTCAGCTGATTCACCATCTGCATAGGATCCTGTGACTTTAATTATCACTGCTGCTTTAATTTTAAGGGGCGCTGCAAAAATCTCTATAGACATTTTAGCACAATTGGATCAGTTGTTTCTTTGCGAGCTGCCTATATCTAACACCTAACGCTTAAACACCCTTTGGACATTTAATTCTTACTATTTTTATTTTTATATTTATCCCTTCTTTATATAATCCTTTTTTTAATTAACTTATTTGTGAGCGCGGGCTTCCTCATTATTTATTATTTATGTTATGGTTGCTCTTTCTTTTTTGCCAATTGGGTATGATGTCAATTTGCATGTGTCACTGTATTCTTTGGCACCCCCTGTGGGTCCGACTGCACTCAATTATGTCCCCCCTCTCAACCCATCATGGCGCCTCTTACTCTGGTGACGTGGAATGTCCGGGGCCTGTGTGCCAGACCTAAAAGGACTGCGGTCCTCTCCCATCTGAAATCTCTCCGGGCTGACACATCGGTCCTGGTGGAAACCCACCTAGTGGGACAAGCGCAATTGGCCCTCAAGAAACCCTGGGTCAGCTGGCTGTACCAGGCCCCTTTCACCTCCAACTCTAGGGGTGACGCAATTCTCATCGCTAAATCAGTGCGATTCCAGCTACACGATCTGCAGTCGGACCAGCAGGGTCGCTTTCTTTTTCTTCATGTTACTGTGAACGGTTTTGAGGTTCTCCTGTTAGCGTATTACATCCCTCCTCCATTTCAGTTTAGCCCGCTACAGTCGGGGGTGGCCTTCATGGCTCGGCACCCCGCAGGGGCAGCGATCTGGATGGGGGATTTCAATATGGTCATTAACCCGCTGGTCGATAGGCGGAGTCCCCACACCTCCTCATCTGCTTTGCCCTCTACCACAAGACTTGGCAGGTTCCTCACAGAATTCTCACTAATCGACACTTGGAGGCATAGATACCCAAATACATCACAGTTTTCATGTTTCACCCCAGCTTGTTCTACTATGTCCCGTATAGATCTGATCCTCACCACCCCTACCCTCCTGCCGATTCTCTTGGATACGGGATTCGGCGTTAGGATATTGTCAGACCACTCCCCCTACTGGATCACTCTCCGCTTGCCTGCCCCCCCCCCTGCCGTTCGGATTTGGAGGCTAAACACTTTTTGGCTCTCCATCCTGGCTAATATGGGGGACTTCAAGAGGGAGTGGACATACTTTTTCCGCACTAATGGTGGTTCGGCCCCGGTTGGCTCTGTTTGGGAGGCCTTCAAACTCCATACCCGTATGCTCCTCTCAGTACGCATAAATAAGCATAAGGCCTCGTCCAGGCTGGTGCTCTAACAGGTGGGGGACCGGCTGGAGGAGGCCGAGCAAAATTTCCTTCGGGATCCCTCCCCCTCCAATGCATCCTTGTTAGCTACAGCTACAGACGTTTCTTTCTACAGTCAATAAACCCTCCATCATGTTATCATATGTGTTCATGCACACTTTGGCTGTTATCAACTGTTTTTAGCAGTGACATTTTTGAGCTTTAAAAAAAACCAAGACCAGAGGGTTCTTTTGGACGTTTTTCAGCTGTAAAAACGTTCACACGCCAAAAAATGCCAAAAACCGCTCAAAAATGTTGATCCCCAATGTTTTTGGACGTTTTAGATCAATTGGAAAAAAACACAAAAAAAACACTGGCCCTTTAAAAACATGAAAAAACGGCGGTAATATAACGCTGGTAAAAGCTGAAAAAAATCACTGATAAGCTACTGATGTATTTTGAACGTTTTCTTAAAGTCCTGTGTGCATGAAGCCTGAAGCCATGAAGTATGAACTCCTGGTAAACTGCTGGTATACTCAAACCGAGGCTTGGAACGTACGCAGAAGCCCTCACAAGCCGTCTGCTTTGCGGTTGATACTAAGCTGCACGCTGATCACACCTAGTGCCAGGAATCAGGCACAAATAAATGTGAGTGCATATATTTTTTAATCTCTTGATACCAATTTTAATAAAACTTACTACACTATGAAAGTATTTATCATTGTCCCTTGCAGAGTTTTTCCATCCATGCAGCTGGTTAAAGCGGAGCCCCAAGGGGGTGAAGGCTTATACTTGTAAAATGGAAACATTGGTTTTCCACAAGCAACTTTTGACCATCCTCTAAAAAGGGGGTCAAAACATCTGGTGAGTTGCCACCTTTACTCAAGCTGCACACTGGTGGAATATTGTCATTTGGATTAGAAGATTATCTCACATGGTGTTAGGTCACATCGCATGGATACATTATTACTAATTTCAATAGTTTATACGGGTGCTGGTCATATAATTAGAATATCACCAAAAAGCTGATTTATTTCACTAATTCCATTCAAAAAGTGAAACTTATATATTATATTCATTCATTACACACAGACTGATATATTTCAATGTTTATTTCTTTTAATGTTGATGATTATAACTGACGATACGGTGTTGGCCATTGATAGCAGGAGAAAAATAAAAATGGAGTAAACACCTAAAAAAAAAAAAAAAAAAAAAAAAAAAAAAAAAAAAAAAATAACTGACGACTAAGGAAAATCTCAAATTCAGTATCTCAGAAAATTAGAATATTGTGAAAAGGTTCAATAGTGAAGATATCTGGTGCCACATTCTGATCAGCTAATTAACTCAAAACACCTGCAAAGGCCTTTAACCACTTCAGCCCCGGAAGAATTTTGCACTTTAGGACCAGAGCACTTTTTGCGATTCGGCGCTGCGTCGCTTTAACTGACAATTGCGCGGTCGTGCGACGTTGTACCCAAACAAAATTTGCGTCCTTTTTTTCCCACAAATAGAGCTTTCTTTTGGTGGTATTTGATCGCCTCTGCATCATTTCTTATCGCCGCTATAAACAAAAGAAGAGCGACCATTTTGCAAAAAAACCCAAATTTCTTACTTTTTGCTAAAATTCAAATCCAAAAAAAAATATAAAAAAACATTTTTTTTCACCGTTTTTGGCCGATTTATA
Organism: Glandirana rugosa; assembly: GCA_018402905.1. NCBI lineage: Eukaryota > Metazoa > Chordata > Amphibia > Anura > Ranidae > Glandirana > Glandirana rugosa. Next base: position 21,734 of record BLSH010515000.1, read on the forward strand.
TAATTCCTCATATTTGCGATAAAAAAAAATCGCAATTGGTGTTTATTGATTGGTTTGCGCAAAAGTGGCCGCGTTTACGGATGATGAGAATTAATTTCTGGGTTTTTTTTTTTTTTTTTTTACTAGTAATGGCCGCGATCTGCGATTTTTAGCGGTAATGCGATATTGGGGGGGACATGTCGGAACATTTTGACACTTTTTTGGGACCAATGACATTTATTCAGCGATCAGAAATTTAAATGTCCACTGATTACTGTATAAATGTCATTGGCAGTGAAGGGGTTAACCTGCAGGGGGAGAGCTAGGGGTTAACTGTGTTCCCTGGGTGTGTTCTTACTGTGGGGGGGTTGGGCTAACATGGGCATGAGAGATCTAACTGATCCCAGTGACAGGGATCAGTAGATCTCTCATGCCCCACTGACAGGGCAGGGAACCGCCGTGTTTACATCGGCGGTTCCCCGTTCTTTTCCCTGTAGCCGCTCATCGCAGCTCGCCGGCGGACATCGGGTCCGCCCGAGCCGCGGGCACACTCCCCAGGAGTGCGGCGGGAACGCGCAAGCGCGCCCCCTGGTGGCCAAATGCGAATCGCCGCTTATTTACGGCGATTCGCGCAGGGCTCCCCGACTGCCTCCGTGAAAAGACGGCGCGCGGTCGGGAACCGGTTAAATGGTCTCTCAGTCTAGTTCTGTAGGCTACACAATCATGGGGAAGACTGCTGACTTGACAGTTGTCCAAAAGACGACCATTGACACCTTGCACGAGGAGGACAAGACACAAAAGGTCATTGCAAAAGAGGCTGGCTGTTCCAAGCACATTAATAGAGAGGTGAAGGGAAGGAAAAGATGTGGTAGAAAAAAGTGTACAAGCAATAGGGATACCCGCACCCTGGAGAGGATTATGAAACAAAACCCATTCAAAAATGTGGGGGAGATTCACAAAGAGTGGACTGCAGCTGGAGTCAGTGCTTCAAGAACCACTACGCACAGACGTATGCAAGACATGGGTTTCAGCTGTCGCATTCCTTGTGTCAAGCCACTCTTGAACAACAGACAGCGCCAGAAGTGTCTCGCCTGGGCTAAAGACAAAAAGGACTGGACTGCTGCTGAGTGGTCCAAAGTTATGTTCTCTGATGAAAGTAAAATTTGCAGTTCCTTTGGAAATCAGGGTCCCAGAGTCTGGAGGAAGAAAGGAGAGGCACACAATCCACGTTGCTTGAGGTCCAGTGTAAAGTTTGCACAGTCAGTGATGGTTTGGGGTGCCATGTCATCTGTTGATGTTGGTCCACTGTGTTTTCTGAGGTCCAAGGTTAACACAGCCTTATACCAGGAAGTTTTAGAGCACTTCATGTTTCCTGCTGCTGACCAACTTTATGGAGATGCAGATTTCATTTTCCAACAGGACTTGGCACCTACACACAGTGCCAAAGCTACCAGTACCTGGTGTAAGGACCATGGTATCCCTGTTCTTAATTGGCCAGCAAACTCGCCTGACCTTAACCCCATAGAAAATCTATGGTGTATTGTGAAGAGGAAGATGCGATATGCCAGACCCAACAATGCAGAAGAGCTGAAGGCCACTATCAGAGCAACCTTAGCTCTCATAACACCTGAGCAGTGCCACAGACTGATCGACTCCATGCCACGCCGCATTGCTGCAGTAATTCAGGCAAAAGGAGCCCCAACTAAGTATTGAGTGCTGCACATGCTCATACTTTTCATGCTCATACTTTTCAGTTAGCCAAGATTTCTAAAAAAATCCTTTCTTTGTATTGGTCTTAACCCTTTGAGGACCATAAGATTACCGTCATCAATATAAAAATAATTTTATTTTTTTCCCTTTTAAGAATGTACTTGAACAATAAATAAAAACATTTCCACATTATTTTTTTTTAATTCCTACACTTCAGTTGCTGTAACTAGGAATTTCATGAAATAACTGGCAAAAAAGCTAGATCCATTTGTTCAGAACTAATATTTTGACTCAAACAAAAAAAAAAAGTATTTTAAGTTTTTAATCAGATGATACAGGCAATTAAAAACATGGGACAAATATGTCTCTTGGTCCTCAAAGGGTTAAGTAATATTCTAATTTTCTGAGATACTGAATTTGGGATTTTCCTTAGTCATCAGTTATAATCATCAAAATTAAAAGAAATAAACATTTGACATATATCAGTCTGTGTGTAATGAATGAATATAATATACAAGTTTCACTTTTTGAATGGAATTAGTGAAATAAATCAACTTTTTGCAGATATTCTAATTATATGACCAGCACCTGTATACAGACTTTTATGTTTATCACAATGTTGTATTAATTGTTTGCTTTTCATTGTTTGTTTTGGATTCTTCTATATGGAATTAAGCTGGGTCAGTGCCAAAACCTTTACTTATTATTACCACTATTTGCACTAGTCTCACTTCACCTTTGGGTGACAGAATTCTTGCTGCTCAGATCCATTTTCCTCCTGAGAAACCTTGTGACTGCTGCTTTGTTCCTGAGAATCTTTGCACTGCTTTGCACTAGACTTACCATTCTTCCAAGGCAGCTGGTCACCCAGGGAAGAATCAACTCATTTGGTCTATTTCCTAACAATTCTGGTGGCCTAGTCTTCGCACTGATGTAACCGCCTTCATAGCCGCTTGTTCCGTGTGTGCTCAGAGTAAAACACCACAACACCTTCCAGTGGGCCTCCTACAACCCATACCCAATGGAGAGAGGCCTTGGACCCACTTGTCTATGGATTTTATTGTGGAGTTACCCAACTCCCAGGGCAACACAGTTATTCTTATGGTGGTTGACCAATTCTCAAAGATGTCACATTGTATTCCACTTAAGTAGTTGCCCACATCCAAAGAACTGGCACCCATTTTCGCTTAGGAGATCTTTCAGTTACATGGGCTACCCAAGGTTATCATCTTGGACAGGAGTAGCCAGTTTGTGTCCAGGTTTTGGTGAGCCTTTTGTGCACAGTTGGGAATTCAGCTTTTCTTCTCCTCTGGGCCTGCAGAACGAGCCAAACAAGCCTTGGAGCAATTTCTATATTTCTGACCACCATAACAACTGGTGAGATCTCTTACCTTGGGTGGAGTTTGCTCACAATAGTGCCATCAATGCCGCTTCCATATTGTCTCTGTTTATGGCAAATTATGGGTTCCAGCCATCCATGTTACCTGACACATTTGTTCCTCAAAGAATTCTTGCGTTAGAGGAGCATCTCCGTGATCTCCGTTATACTTGGGTGCAGGTCCAAGAGTTCTTGCAACGTGCCAGTGATAGGTACAGACTCCATGCTGACCGTTGACGCCTACCTGTGCCTTCCTACCAAGTTGGGGAGAGGTTCAAGAAAGGAAGGTGACCCCTAAAAGTCGCACATCCATGGCGTTCTACTGCAATGAATAGAGTGGCAACCTCAGCCTGGACCCCTATAGCTTGGGTGGAGTGAAACATATTTGGGGTGTGGCCTGGTCGGAGCCCAGGCTGAGATTGCCACTTTATTCATTGCAGTAGAACACCATGGATGTGCAACTTCCAGGGGTCACCCTTCCTTTCTTGCAGTGGTGGCTGGTGGGTTTATTTTGGGGAGGCAGCACTGCCACCACTCCCCGGTGGTACATCACTACCACCCTCAGATGGGGTAGACCCACCATTTGCCTGGACTGTGTTGGGCATGTCTGATCCTTGCAGGGGCTCTGAAGCGTGTCTCCCGGCTGCAGCTGCCTGAGGCCTGTGTGTCTCTTGTGGAGCGGGGCTGCCGCCATCGCCACCATTTTGTTGGAGCCTGCTCCTGGCCGGAGGGTAGAAATCAGTTAGTTTTGGGGCCCGGAGTGGGAATTCCAACACTTATACATAGCGGAGAGAGGGTAAGGCAGGTGCGGGTGGTGGTTAGGGAGAAGAGGGGTCACTCCTGTCGCTGTGAGCTGTCGCTGGGAGAAATTTGGTGCCGGAGCTCTCTCACACTGTTGCCATACAGACACTTGGCTGGCCACGCCCCCGGAGGATCAGTGTTACATAGCGAATATTTATTCACTATTCTAACACAGCTGGGTGGGTTCCGAACGCAATGCTCTGTGCCCTGAGCCCACCCTATTTTGAAGCCTATTAGAGCCTTTGGCTCTAATCAGGTGCTTCAAAACACACACCCCCATCCCCGCCATAGGAATTCATACACATCCTAAAAGGGGTCGGGCGCATGCATAGATAAGGCGGCAGCAGGGATGGGGGGTGGCACCCATGCACCCACAATGCACAGGCCACCACTGCTTTCTAGAACCTTTGCAGGAGACAGGACAGGCTCCATTCCCTGTCAGCACTCCAGCAGCAGATGCACTGTTCACATACCCCCTCCCTATCGAGCCTGAGCGGCGCATACATTTTTCTCAGGCCAAAGTTGGGGAGAGAGACTGGCTGTCATCTCGTAACCTCTGATTCCTTGTTCACTCACTGAAACTGGCACCGCTGTATATTGGGCCTTTCCGTATTCTCCGTAAGATTAACCCAGTGGCCTACACTTTAGAGCTTCCTTCCAACATGCGTATTTTTAATGTATTCCATGTTTCCTTATTAAAACCTTTTGGTGTGCAACCGCTTCACCATCTCTGTACCATGTCCTCACCCGGTTCAGGTTGAGAACAATGAGGAGTATGAGATACAATCTATCATTGTCTCCCGTAAGTTCCGCAGGCGCATACCAGCGGCGGCTGGTGTGGGAGGGGCGCTGGGGCGCCGCCTCCCCGCCGGCAAAAGACGAAAAAAAAAAAAAAAAAAAGTCAACCCCGCCCACCTACAGGTGGCGCCGGTACATTGACTTTCTTTTTTTTTTTTTCTTCTCGGCTCCTTGGCTGTCACATGACAGCCAAGAAAGTGAGCCTATTGGCCGGCCATTCAAGCCTATGCATGTGCGCTTCTTCCTGCGGCCATGCATAGGCTGATTGGCTGCCCTGAGCCTCCGCTCAGGGTGATTGGATGAGGGGCCGGGGGCGGGTCACTGTGGCAGCGGAGGTGACT
>BLSH010515000.1:29493-56808 GCA_018402905.1 Glandirana rugosa
GTCAAATTTATCGTTCTTCCCCGACCGACATCCGCCCTGACTACTCTTCTATTACTAGTGGTCCACTCGGTGACCTTTGTTACTCAAGACTGTTAATAGGCTGTCGACTCGTTGGACTCGTGTTTCTTCTCTCGACGACTCTTGGGTTGGGATTGTCATGGTGGAGTCTCCCCGTGGTCTAAACTCCCCTTTTACAGATACCTTTCGTAACTCCTCCTGTCCTTGTACATGCAGACTCCGACTTTGGGTTCTAGTAAGGAGGCCTGACATGGGAAAGGTTACTTGTTCCATGACATACGCGGTCACCGCCGACCACTTCAAAAAGGGGCGGGGCTTATTAAAAGTAGGAGGGGTCAAAGGGAAGGGCGGGGCCTGGCGCCCCCCCATCCAAAAACTTCACCAGCCGCCACTGGCGCATACAGTACCTTGTTCATTGGAAAGGGTACAGTCCGGAGGAATGATCTTGGGTTTCAGCCTCAGACGTACATGTTCCTGTCCTCCTCAATGCTTTCCATAGACATTTTCCCCTCAAATCTGGTGCCCCTCTGAGGTGGTACTGTTAGGGTTGGGTTCTCAGCAGCTCTCTTCTTTGTGCTCAGGTTGCTCAGCTGTCGGATAATTGTCAGAACTCATTGTTTCCAGTGGCTCACCTGGTGATCATTATCTTCTCATCAGTCCCGCCTACAGCCAGCCCCTTCTTGCTATTTAAACTGAACTGCCTTGTTCATTCCTTTCGTGCCTTCGCCTTGTCAACAAATCTGGAGTTTCTCTGCTGTGTTCCTGTGAAAGACTTTGCCCGACTGACATCCCTTATGGTTCCTGATACTGTTCTTCTGCCTCCGACTATGCTGATCTCTGGTCTCCTGATTACTGGCTTGTCTTGACTACCCGCTTTGGCTTCCGTTCCCTGGCTTATATTTTGACTATGTTTACTGATCTGTCCCATTTTTAAAATTACATTAAAAGGTGTGATTTTTACTGCATTTTCTGTCTGACTTATGGTTCCTGATAGGTTTACACATTCTTTAACTATTGCAGATACAATGTATGTCAGGTTTAAAGGGTCACCTCAACCCCTCTCCTCCTCCTCTGCACCGTCTGCATCTCAACCTTCCTCCTCACCATCTGGACCCCAGCACTCCTCCTCAACAACCCTCATCCTCCTGTTCTGATGCACTCAGCAATCTTGTGTTTCAGAAGCTGCCTTTGAGAGTTGCCTGCTGCTAGGCCTAGCTGTTGGGGTGTAAAAAACTATTTTCACGAATCAAAGAATCAACAGCATCTTGTTTATTAGAAGAAATCCTGCCGCGATCAGGAAATGCAGCAAAGAGGTTATTTGCAGATCACATCCTTGAAGTGCAGCATTTTGGGCTCACTCTGGGATGGTTGCAGTAGATCCCAGAGGGCACAAACTCACATAAAGTGGTGTTTGGCAAAACCAGCATAAAGATGCTGGGCATGCTGGTGATTTGGGACTCCAGCAACAGATACAGAGCCTTGCACAGTACTGTATGTGAAAAAAGCCCTAAAAAGCACTTCAGAAGTCTGTAGACCAGAACAGGGGATAGCATTGATAAAATAATTCCAAGAGTTCCTGATAGCCATTTGATAGGGTTATGGTGTAATTACTTGTATTTGGGAGGAACATTACTTTATTCATTGATTGCAAGCTCTACAAAATTACAAAATATAAAAACCAACTTTCACCACTACTAAAAAAGACAACGTTGCCTTAACCAAAAAGGGGGAAGGGGATACATCTCATTCACCCAAGCACACATATAGCTCCTTTCCACTGTTATTCCCCCAGTCTACAGTGCCTCCTAGGACACTAAATGTGGAGGACTCTCCTGTACGTCCCTCCTACTCCAGCCAGTCTACACCCGGTCACCCGGAATACATACTGGCCCTCAGGAATACCATCATAGATCATTCATTGATCAACAGTGGAAAGGAGCTATATGTGTGCTTGGGTGAATGAGATGTGGTGTATGAGCAGCTGCATCCTCTCCCCCCCCATTTGGTTAAGACAACGTTGTTTTTTTTAGTAGTGGTGTGAAGGTTGGTTTTTATATTTTGTAATTTTGTACAGCTTGCGATCAATGAATAAAGTAATTTTCATAATACCTTAGTGTCTTTATGTGACCGCTTTCTGAGTGAGTTTTAATGACCACAGTTGTAGTCAGGACTATCAAGCATGTCCCTTTACCTCCCCAGTGGGCAGCATTCAGCAGAGGTGATGATGGATATGACCTCAGGGGGCATGATATACATATCAATGGTGTCGGTCCACGGCTATTTACATATTAATGCCGCGGCTATTTACATATTAATGCCGCTGATATGTACATATCAATGCATGTTATTTACATGTAAACACAGGGTCTACAGGTGAGTCATCTGTACATGGCAATAGGGCAGAGCTGAGCAGTTTTAGTAACAGAAATTGACACTGAGATATTGGGACACAGCATGGGACTAAAACTTCAAGGGACAAGGGAATTTAAACTGGGATAGTTGGCAAGTATGAGGCAGCTGCTTTGGGCCCCACAACAATGATGGGACCCAGGGCAGCTGCACCTTTTGCCCTGCCTTAAAGACGGCCCTGCTCCTAGTTGCACAGCTTTTCCCCCACAGCTGCTTCTCTTCACTGTTTCTTCAGTGACAGGCAATTTGATGTCAACACATGCCATCCAGGGCCAGCAGTCTTACATTCTAACTGAGGGTGGGAGGGCTTGTCTACATCCTTGGCAGCCAATACAGCAAGGAATAGGATAATTATAGCTGCTTTTTCTGTTCCCCCTTGGTGAAATAAGCATTAAAAGTTTGCAGTGCGGGGAAAGTCCCACTGCAAGGGATATTTTTTAATTTTTCCCCAGAGTTAAAACTTTTTATTGGTATCTTGTATAATGTGTACACTGTGAAAATGTAAAGTAACTTCCTTTTAATTGAATATGGACTGTTGTTTTATGCTGTGAGTTGCCATTTGCTGGCCATAAGCTAAAGACAGACATGTGATTCTGACATATTATTATTATTATACAGGATTTATATAGCGCCAACAGTTTTTGCGCCTGTATATCTATGATACAATGGTTGTCTCGTCTTCCAACTTTTGGTACATAAATAAAACCTTTTTAACAAACAAATTGAAAGTGTAATATTTATTCTTTGTTTTTAAATGTAATCAATTTTATAAAGTCTCTCTTCACCCACTACTAAGTCTCCCCAAGCTCTCTGCTGCTTGCTGGGTTGTACCTCACACATTTCCAGCTGGTGCAGGGGAGGAAACTGATCTAAATGATTAAATAAATATGGATTTTTCTTCAGCTACAGTTTTCAGCTCTGCAAGGCTTTCACTCTTGGGTGAACTATTTTAAGAACTAAATTTAAACTGAAAATAGATGCTACTTGACTGACAGCTCCTTTCTCTGACAGCAGTCCAGTAAATCAATCATGGAATTGCTGCAAAGCAGTCTGCACAAGATGTACTAATTTCCCAGAGTCAATAGTTTTGAGATGGTACCTTCTGAAACATTTTTGGCATGACTTTAAATATTTGAGCTTGAACATGTCCCTGCTCTTTCCTGTGTTAAAATGGAAGCAGCATTTTAAAATCATTCCATGAAAATATCCCACTAAAATACCCCAAAATCCTAATTAATGTAATTGAATCCCTAACTTCCCCTAAAGTAGCTCATCTTCCCAGTACGAATGGTCCCACAACACACAAGAAGGAGGTCAACAACAGGTAGATGCACAGTGGACCAAGGGGAGGGCAGCTTCCCCTTAAATGGCCCCCCACCACTTGCACTGAGGGCAACATCACTGCCCAAATAGGCATTGCAATGGCAACATCATGCTCACACAACATCTTAACATTGATGATGTCATTGCACCTAGCAGAGCTGGAGATGCACACATGCGCACAGCACTCAAGCTGACAAAGAGGGTAAAAGAGGTGTTTGTCTGGCACCATCTAGGTAGCCAACAGCCTGCCTCACAAACACTGCCCCCTACAGGCTTCCAGCATCATGGGCATAAACAATGCTCGGGACCCAACCCCAACCATCATCAGAGAAAGGGAGAATGGTCTTACCTATGTCAGGTGATCAGTAATCCCATCCCCACATCTGGCCACCAGAGGGTCCCTCAGAGTGAAATAGCCAAAGCCTGCAATACAATAATATATAAAAAATATTATTCATGTAATAATGGTTATTTGCTGTATAAAAAACATATATTGGTGTAATCATATAATAGTATTAGAACTGGCAATTGCGTTTAAATATATACAATCATATCATATGCATGTACTACCCTCTAGTGTGCTAGTGTTTAAGTACAGGCAAATTTATTTGACTTGTGGTAAGTGTGAGTCCAGAATCTGGGTTAGGGTTTTTGCGGGTCAGACTGGATGACTCATACAAGTGGGCCTCTGGTGCCTCCCCCTGATTCTGGAAGTTTGGAGAAATGTCTAGAAGTTAGTTGGCGGAGGCCAGGGGGGTTGATCTGCATACTTAAGGGAACCTAACCAATCTCCAGGTGTACTGGAATGGCAGGGTGGCTAAGCCAGCCCTTAAATATGGATTAGTCATGCTAGCAGTGGTGAAAGATGGAGTGCTGAGAAGACTGTCAGTGGCCAGGAGGGGTTTCCTAAGTCTAGGAGAGACTCCAGCTCCAGGCTGGGCTGGGGCTGGCTCAGGGGGATCCATTCAGCAGAGGGCATTGAATCTTGTCTGAAAAGCAGTGGGAGCAAGAAGGACAATATGAGTACATCAGCACACCCAGGGACATTCAAGGGGAGAGACTGCCGCATGTAGCAAGCTTTCTAAAAGTACAGTGCTGTGCTTTACCCTTTCATTACCTTGCCCTAGCAGATCTTTAGAACAGCCAGGAAGGCTGGTAGTGCCTGCAAGCAGTGTAGATGGGATACATTCTACACATGGAGAGGATATACTGCTGCATGCATTTTACCTCAAATTGTGTGCTATTTCCAGAGGGGCTAAGAGTTCCTAGTCTGTAAGGGACTTTTGCTTCCAAATCTACTAAGGACTGTGTGAGGAAAGGAGAGAGAACAGTCTGGGATCTTTTGTACAGAGCAATGAAGTTGTCCCCTGTTATTGTTCTTGTTCCAAGTTGGGCATCCCATAAATCTCTTCACCCATCCAAGTTGTTACCACTAATAAACCATAAAAACAAAGCCAAGGGACTGACTTCTTGTGTTTGGATGCAAGCGGAGAATGTGTGTTGCCTATTCCCAAGTACTGGCTGTAAGGGATGGATATCACCAGTCAGTTGGGATTGGAGCTAGAAACATGCAAGATGGTTTTCTTGGCAGTGACCTTACAGGGAAGGCCACTAGCCAGGCAGTCATCTTCCCATACAGACATCTTCCCATCCAAAAAAGTAAATTTATCACAGTCATATGTCATGGAAAAGCTAAGATTTAGGGTTTTCATAGTTCATCTACATTAGGAATGAAGCAAGCTTTCAGTCCCACCCCAGACCACAAAGATGTTGTTAACGTACCAATGCCAGGACAGAACATGTATATGTACACGTGTACATATACAAATTCAGCTTTTGAGTGAGCCTGCCCCTTTTAGCCCCCCCAGGTACAGGTTCGCATATGATGAGCATATATGTGCCCATCTCCCTGCCTGCAACTGGAGGTAATGATAACCGCCAAAGTTGAATATGTTCTGGTGTAAGATGAAATCCAAAGCCCTCACCACAAATTCACTTGGCATCTCTTTTGTAAACCTGTTTACATAGCCTGAATCCCTTGTTCATGAGGTATGCTACTGTATAGTGCCTCAACATCAATGGCCACTAAATATTTTATTGGTATTTGTAATCTCTCTATAATTCACAAAGCGACTCACATTCTCAGTGATACTGCTCCCACCCCATGCATTGGGTAAGATTTACTAACGGCAAAGAGACTCTGCACTTTGCAAGTGCATTTGCTCAAGAACTTGGTAAATGAGGGAAAGCTCTGCTGACTTCCATCATCCAATCATGTGAAAGAAAAAAAATCTGTTTTTTGCTTTTTTTCCCTTGCTTGTGAAGTGGTATTCTTTGCAAAGTAAAGATTTGCCTTATTTACTAAACTCTTGAGCAATTGTACTTGCAGAGTGTAAAGGCTAGTAAATCAATGCCATTGTGTCTACCTGGAGGGTTTATTATGTCTTTGTGAGTTTTGGGGTCAGCGTAAAAGGTAGGTGTCTCCCGGAATTCCACTTGTATGAACCTACGAATTAGTTGGGATATAACATTGGCTGAATGTTAAATCTACCATTTCATAAAATTCTTTGTTACATTTTTGTACTAGGGTCATCAGTATGCTACAATACCAGTTTTTATTTTCAAAAATCTTGAAACACTTTTTTTTATATTGGCAAATGGAATTATTTCTAACGACCATATTGCCTTCTTTGTCAGAAAGCTTGATTGTAAAGGTCTGGTTATTTGTCAGTGTGTGCAGTGCCTGAGGTTGTGCTCTTGTAAATCCCTTATAAACTTCAATTCATGTTTCGTGTAGTGTAACCAGTCTACATTGGCCATTGCAGTGTTCTGGTTGGGAGTATGTTTGTGATGAATTACTTTAAGTGTAAGTTTTCTTACAGATAAATATAGGTTCTTAATAATCACAAATCCATTAGCATCTTGGTCGAGACAAAAACGTAGTCATAATGACAATACTTTAGACTTGTCTAGCGTTAAGCTATGTGATGGGTTTTGGGTTGGTCTCCATGAATTTGGTGTAGATCCAGTTCCTGCAGGGCTAGAGGTCCTGGTACTCTTTGAATAGTTTGAGGGTATAGGAGTCTTGGAAGCTTGCAAATCGTGCTCAGTGTGGGGTTGATTTACTAAAGCTGGAGAGTGCAAAACCTGTGCAGCTGTGCATGCTAGCCAATCAGCTTCCAACCCTCAGCTTGTTCAATCAAGCTTTGACAATAAAACCTTGAAGCTGATTGGTTTCTGTGTGGAGCTGCACCAAAATTTGCACTTTCATGCTTTAGTAAATCAACTCCTTTGAGTAAAGGAAAATAATAGTATCAGTGCTCATACCACTGCCTTTCAAATTACCTTCAATATCATGCAAATAAACCCCATAGGATTACTATCCTGTGTTAGCTTGCTGCAATCCATAGTGCTGTTTTTAAAGTCCTGTGACAGATTACCATTATCTCTCCAATGTTTCTTAATAGTTTGAATATGTATTGTAGTAGATCCCTGCGAGAAAAAAGACAGAAGATGATAAATTGGACTAGCCTAGTACACTAAAATCTATTAGAGTTTTGTGTATTCCACTGATAAGCATTGTCGTCATTAAATGTAATTTTGTCTCGCAGGACCCGGATCACCTGCTAGTGGAACTGTGGTTTCCAGAGCAGAATAAACTTTAGTATGATAAAAAAAGGTTAATAAACATCATTATAATCATACACAGTCTGGTTTCAATTTCCAAAGTACAGCTACATTAAACTGGTCATCCCTGCTGCCGCTGGATACCTGCACTCAGTATTCCTTACATTTTCTCTCCAATATTTCTTCTTTGCTGACTAAGAGTTACATAGTTACATAATTAGTCTGGATGAAAAAAGACACAAGTCCATCAAGTTCAACCAATAAAAAAAAGCCCAGCAAGTTGTTGTCGGTATTCAGATCCAGTATCAACAATGATGTCATATTTGGGGAAATAACTTGAGGTTATCCTCCCATTTCTTCTTAACCACTTGCCGACCACCCGCCGCAGCGTGACGGCGACAAGGTGGTTCGTAATCGCGAACCGCCGTCACAGGACGGCAGCCGCGATAACTAGCATTGTGAGCGCTCACTGTATTCGGGGGGAGCCAGGGAGCGGGTAGGGCGGACTCGATCGCCGCCGGCTACCCGCGATGGCTCCCCCGCACTGAAAGAACCTCCGTTCTGTTGAAGGGGGAAGGGCGATGATCACAGCCTTCCTGTACATGGAAGCCGTGATCATCCCCTTTCCCCAGCCAGGGCAGTCCCCCCACAGTTAGAACACGCCCAGGGAACACTGTTAACCCTTAGAGCGCCCCCTGCAGGTTAACCCCTTCACTGCCAATGGCATTTACACAGTAATCAGTGCATTTTTATAGCACTGATCGCTGTATAAATGCCAATGGTCCCAAAAAAGTTTCAAAATGGTCTGACATGTCCGCCCTAATATCGCATTGGATTTGAATTTTAGCAAAAAGTAAGAAATTTGGGTTTTTTTGCAAAATGGTCGCTCTTCTTTTGTTTATAGGGGCGATCAGAAATGATGCAGAGGGGATCAAATACCACCAAAAGAAAGCTCTATTTGTGGGGAAAAAAGGAAGCAAATTTCGTTTGGGTACAACGTCGCACGACTTGTCAGTTGACGAATTGTCAGTTAAAGCAACGCAGCGCCGAATCGCAAAAAGTGCTCTGGTCCTAAAGTGTGAAATCCTTCCGGGGTTGAAGTGGTTAAAGTCCCCATTAATATTTGTAGAGTCAAATTACAACCTGGGATAAATTCAACAAGGAAGCACCACTCTAGCTACACAGCTGCAAGTGGATGAAAGGCTGACACTCCTCACCAAGGTGCTCAGACTCTCGGGAGCCTTCCAAAATTCCTGAGAAGACCACAATACAATTCAGAAGATTGGGCCGGCACTCTGGAACTGCATATCATTTCTTTATTTCACATCGACCATGTATACAGCAACTGATGCGTTTCGGCAGTTATGCCTTGTTCACAGCTCAGAGCTATGAACAAGGCATAGCTGCCGAAACGTGTCAACTTGCTGTATATACATGGCCAATGTGAAATAAAGAAGTTATATGTAGTTCCAGAGTGCCGGCCCAATCTTCTGAATTGTATCGACAACCCCGGGATGGCCTACTATACAAGACCAATACTCAACAGAAAAAGGAAACAATCATCAATGGATACAGTAGACACACACACAAAGTTATTAGAGGCGTTGTACAGAAACACTGGCACTTATTAAAGGCTAACCCATTAGTTGGTCAATTTGTGGCATACTCTCCCCAAGTTATGTATAGGAAGGACACCTCTTTGAGGAATAAATTGATGGAATGCCAACACAAAAGTACAGGGGACCCATGTCCAGTGAGGGGTACCTGTGTTTGTGGTATCTGCTCATATTGCCAGTATATTCACACCAGGACACATATAATATTACCATATGGCAGTAGGTTGAGACTCAAACATTTTGCTAAACTGTAAGGCTCCATGCACACTGGATGCTCTCGGGGCTCTCTGGGCGTCGGATTTTAGTGGCAGGAGACGCTGCTTAGAACACATTCTTTAAGTAGTGTTTATCGGCGTTGGCATTTTTGAGCATTTTTTTTTTTTTTCACTTCATTAGCTTCCATTGACTATAAAAAAATGTCGGACGCCAATAAACGGCCGATTAGAGGCGTTTATGAGCATTTAGCGGTGTTTACTGGTGTCCAGCGTTTTTTGTGGTCAGAAAAACGACTCTTGAACGCCAATTCAAGGCGTTCGGATAACAGCCAAAAAACGCCACTGCTGTAGAACGACAATAAACGTCCATGTGTGCATGGACACATAGGATAACATAAAGGGGTGTTTTTGGGCTGTTAAAAAAAACTCCCAAATGACCAAAAATGGTAGTTTATCAGCTACAGTGTGCATGGAGCCTAAAACCACCAGCATTATATACTTACTTACCTGTGATTGCCGGTGACTTTTATAGGAAAAATGAAGAGGACATTTTGGAGACGCATATATGATCACGTATATGCTACGCAAATTGGCAATTTAAGCCTATCCATCAGATATTATGTTGCAGTTTTCAACATCTATAGGTTTCCATGTGGATAGAGTGCACCAGGATCCTTAAAGTGGTGATTGGAATAAATGTTTTTTACAAGTTGAAATGAGATGGGTTTATTGACTTTGAGCTACATCATACCCAAGGCTAAATAAATCCACTAGTTTCCTTCCTCTCTCTAATAAATTTATGGATGATGATGGCTTTGTTTCATCTTGACAAGAAGAATTTAAAGTGGTATTAAACCCAAAAACAAAAATTGACTATACTGTAGCTTACCAATTTGTCGATCTGGTGGCTGCATTAATTTTCTTTTTTAAAGCGTTTTTTCCTTAAAGTGTACCTGATGATCCTGGCAGTAAGTCTGTTGTTTTTCAACAGTTCATTTTTCAGTCCCTTGTTCACACACAGCTGGTCTTGTTCTGATGTGCGGCTCCTGGGACTTGTAGCTCCTGCAGATGTAGCAGTTAGACCATTGAGACAAACCATTTACCACTGACAGGGGTGCTTACAATGGTCAGCATTTATTTATTTATGTAAAACCTTTATCCCAAAAGGAAATACATGCTGCTGTCACTGTTTTAAAAGTGTTAGCTAGAGTTAAGTTTTGATTAGTGTATCTAATTCTAATACCCCTTCCCCCAAATTAACCATGCTGCTGTCCAAATGTGTCTCTGATACTCCTTCATTCATTCATGGTGATAGTATTAGCTTTGTTAGAATTGTTTTTTTAGGAGTTTAGTTTTCTTACGCTTTGAGTACTTGGCTGGTTGTGACCTGGGTTTTGCTTCATATTTGTCTATTTATGCTCTGTATTTTCAAAAAATTGACATATGTTTCTATATATGATAAGACCGAGCACACCATTTCCAGTTCTAATAATATTGTATGATTACACCTAGATATATTTATACAGTAAATAATCATTATGACATGAAGAATATGTTGTATACAGTATAATATTGTATTGGAAGTTTTGGTTGTCAAGATGAGGGGATGGGAATTCTGACCACTCAGCATGGGTAGGACCCTTCCATCTCTCTCTAAAGATGGTTGGGTCCTGGGCATTCCTTATGCCCATGATGCTGAGCGCCTATAGGGGGCACTCTGTGACAAGACACTCGCTCCAGCTCATGTGGAAGTCTATGAAATGCATCAAACCCAGTCCTTCACTTGCAACTATTGTAAAGAAAAATACAAGATGTGCATTATGCACTGCTATGTGGGGGGTGATAAATGGATTATCTATAATAGTTGGTGGCAAAAATCACCAGCCTTGATTTTTATGATATGTATTTTTTAATAAATTTTGATCTTATTATTATACTGTATAGTTTGTAAGGTAATGGTATGGTACTTGCTTGTGCTGAGATATTTTACATTAAGATGTTGTCACCCTCTTTTACAAAAGGAAGATTGCCCCCTACTGTCCATTTGTATCTTCCTGTAATAAACCCCAGTCACTGCTGCCACACTAGTTTCCAGCAGGCAGCCAGTAAAAGATTGGCCTATGCCCTATGGGTTCCTCCCATAGCTCTGCTCTCTGCACAGGCTGCAGCACAGTGATGATGTCACCACTACTCTTGCAATGTAATAACTGGGTTTGCATTTGGTGCACACAAAGTGGATTAAGCAGGAGCTCCAGTCTGTAAAAATAAATAAATAAAAGTCAGCAGCTACAAATGCTGTATATAGTTATATAGTTACATAGTCTGGCTGAAAAAAGACGCAAGTCTATCTAGTTCAACCAATAGAGGGGAAAAAAATTATATACATGCATACATACATATATGTATGTATCTCCCAGGTAGCACAGTGTCCCACTGCCACTATATATATATATATATATATATATATATATATATATCACACACCAACACACATACATACAGTGCCTTGCGAAAGTATTCGGCCCCCTTTGAACTTTGTGACCTTTTGCCACATTTCAGGCTTCAAACATAAAGATATAAAACTGTAATTTTTTGTGACGAATCAACAACAAGTGGGACACAATCATGAAGTGGAACGAAATTTATTGGATATTTCAAACTTTTTTAACAAATAAAAAACTGAAAAACTGGGCGTGCAAAATTATGTAGCCTGAAATGTGGCAAAAGGTCAACACTGAAGAAATGACACTTTTCTGCAATGTATAGTAGTGAGTGTACAGCTTGTATAACAGTGTAAATTTGCTGTCCCCTCAAAATAACTCAACGCACAGCCATTAATGAACTTCAACCTCTGCAGCAATGCTGGCAGCACTCATACGTCTATTTCCCAAAGACAACCTCTGAATATGACACTGAGCACGTGCACTCAACATCTTTGATCCACCATGGTGAGGCCTGTCCTGTTAAACCGCTGTATGGTCTTGGCCACCGTGCTGCAGCTCAGTTTCAGGGTCTTCGCAATCTTCTTATAGCCTAGGCTAGTGTTTCTCAACCTTTTACGGTGAAGTACCCCTGCAGATCTAAAAAAATATCCTAAGTAGCCCTGTCTCGAGAAAGTAATTTCTATTGCTTGGGTGTCCTGGTTTCTGTGCGTGCGTGTGTAATGTCAGTATGTGTTTGTGATGATTTCTGTGTGTATTTGTGATGGTTTTTGTTTGTGTGCAAAATCATCATCATATGCAGCCTCATTAGTGCCCATCAATGCAGCCTCACCAGTGCCCATCAATGCAGCCTCACCAGTGTCCATCAATGCGGCCTCACCAGTGCCCATCAAATGCAGCCTGACAGTGCCCACCAATGCAGCCTTACCAGTGCCCATGAAATGCAGCCTGACAGTGCCCACCAATGCAGCCTTACCAGTGCCCATCAAATGCAGCCTTGTCAGTGCCCAGCAATGCAGCCTGATCAGTGCCCAGCAATGCAGCCTGATAAGTGCTCAGCAATGCAGCCTGACCAGTGCCAAGCATTGCAACCTGATCAGTGAGAAGCATTGCAACCTGATCAGTGCCAAGCATTGCAACCTAATCAGTGCCAAGCATTGCAGCCTGATCAGTGCCCAACAATGCAGCTTGATCAGTGCCCAGCATTGCAGCCTGATCAGTGCCCAGCAATACAGCCACATTTGTAATATGCAGCATGGAAGGAGTTAATGTATTGCCAATGGTTACTGATGCATTAGTGACCAGTGACAATAACCTCTATGTGCTGCATTAGTGACACCAGTGTCAGTGTTTAGTAACCCCTTTATGCTACATCAAATAGGGATTAATTAACACTGCCACTAATGCAGCACAAAAGGGTTAATTAACTGCTACTGGTCACTAATGCATCAGAAACCAATGGCAATACATTTACACCTTCCATGCTGCGTATTACAAATGCACTGTAGATTAATTAACCCCCCCCCCCCTTTAAAAAAAAAAAAAGTTAAGCACTGCAGAGCACAGATAACATTACGGACTGTAGTGTTATCAGCCTCTGCTCACTCACTTGTCCATCACAGTGGATGCTCCGAGCAGAGGCAGCACTCCTCTTCCATCCCACGCTCCCGGTCTCAGAGTGACATTGTGACAGGAAGCTCCTGTCCGGGAAGAGTGTGTGAGGCACACTCGTACCGCTCCACTGCAGGCAGCTCTGCAATTATACAACTGTGTAACGGCGGCTGTATACAGCAAGCCGCTGCTACATTAAACCTTTTACCCGGCATCACAGTGGCAATTGCCACCCTGCCCCGACACAGCCGTCGTACCCCCTGCCCATGGTGCATGTACCCCTAAGGGTACGCATACCACGGGTTGAGGAACTCTGGCCTAGGTCATCTTCATGTGGAGCAGCAATTCTTTTTTTTTCAGATCCTCAGAGAGTTCTTTGCTATGAGGTGTCATGTTGAACTTCCAGTGACCAGTATGAGAGTGTGAGAGCGATAACACCAAATTTAACACACCTGCTCCCCATTCACACCTGAGACCTTGTAACACTAACAAGTCACATGATACAGGGGAGGGAAAATGGCTAATTGGGCCCAATTTGGACATTTTCACTTAGGGGTGTACTCACTTTTGTTGCCAGCGGTTTAGACATTAATGGCTGTGTGTTGTTATTTTGAGGGGACAGCAAATTTACACTGTTATACAAGCTGTACACTCACTACTTTACATTGTAACAAAGTGTCATTTCTTCAGTGTTGTCACATGAAAAGATAGAATAAAATATTTACAAAAATGTGAGGGGTGTGCTCACTTTTGTAAGATACTGTATGTATTTCTACATGTTGATCATATCCCCCCTTAATCGCCTCTTCTCAAGAGAGAATAAATTCAGTTCCTCTAATCTTTCCTCATAGCTGAGCTCCTCCATGCCTATTCGTTTGGTTGCTCTTCTCTGCACTTTTTCCAGTTCCCCGATATCCTTTTTTTGAACTGATACCCAAAACTGAACTGCTGCTGACTTCAAATATAAGGACACTTACCTGTTCAGGGATCCAGTGATGTTGGCACCCCAAGCCGATTCGTCAATTGGTTTCGGGTGCAGGCGCCCGCATTGTAAGTAAGGGAAAACGGCAGTCAAGCCTTCAGGCTTCACAGATGGTTTCCTACTGCACATGCGTGAGTCGCGCTGTGCTTTCCAAATGGCCCTGCCATCTTCTGGGACCTGTGTGTGTCCCAGAAGGCAGCGGGGTGAAGGAGAAGGGACCGGAATTGTCATAGATTGGCAACCGATCAGCCACATATGAAGTACATTTCTAAATTTTCAAGAGCAACATTGTCAAGCTCAGATGAAAAAGTGTGCTGAACTGAGAGGACTAAATCTTCAAGGGTGAATTAGGTCTTCTGTGGGCTGAATTATCTCAAGAAAGAATGGCACCTACTTAATTTAAAAAAAAAAGTTTATGGCACTTTGTAATGTAACATTATAATAAAACTGCAGTTTACAATATTTTATCATAAAGAAAGACTCCATAAAAAAAATCCTGAGGTATTTACCTGCAAAATGATGTGCATAAGTGTAACATATCACCTGGGAGTTGGAGAGAAGGAGCAAGAGGGGCGCGTGCAGCCCCTAAAAGACTACATTGACTTGCCTGTTCCATAGCAATCCTGTAATCAGAGCAATCATAGTTTTTTTTCCCTGTTTAGCATCAGGCAGATTGTTCCAGTTGGTAAAGAAACTTATTATTACCTCAATTATACATTTCAAATTGTAACCACTTGCTGCCCAAGCCAACTCTGACACTTCTCACATACATGTAAAAATCTGCATTTTTTTTTCTTGCTGCATTTTTACTAGATTATTATTTAGAACCCTCAAACATGATATATTTTATGAAAGTAGAGGCCCTGGAGAAAACATATCCAGGAAAAGGCATGGGTCAGGATAATCAACAAGCAGGTGTATATGGGGAAAATAATTATTTGATCCCCTGCAGATTTTGTAAGTTTGCCCACTTACAAAGAAATGAGGGTCTATCATTTTTATCATAGGTGTATTTTAAATGACAGAATATCAACCAAAAAACACATGATGCAAGTGCTTTTAAATTGAGTTGCAGTTCATTGAGAAAAATAAGCATTTGATCCCCAAGCAAAACATGACTTTTTTGCACAGGTTTGCACACATCTCAGGAGGGATTTTGGTCTAGTCTTCTTTACAGATCTTCTCTAAATCCTTAAGGTTTCTTGACTGTCGCTTGGCAACTCAAAGTTTCAGCTCCCTCCATAAATTTTCTATAGGATTAAGGTCTGGAGACTGGCTAGACCACTCCATGACCTTAACCACTTACCAACCAAGCCTGTTTTTTGGGTTCGGTGGTTACGAGTTAAAAACATGTTTTTTTTGCTGTAAAATTACTTAGAACCCCCAAACATTATATATTGTTTTTTTTCGAACACCCTAGAGAATAAAATGGCGGTCATTGCAAAATTTTATGTTACACCGTATTTGCGCAGCGGTCTTCCAAGCATGCTTTTTTAAAATAAATTCAGTTTTTTTAGTTAAATAATAAGAAAACAGTAAAGTTAGGCCATTTTTTTCCATATTGTGAAAGATAATGTTACGCCGAGTAAAATGATACCCAACATGTCATGCTTCAAAATTGCGTCCGCTCGCGGAATGGTGACAAACTTTGCAACTTAAAAATCTCCAATGGCGACGTTTAAAAAATTCTACAGGTTAGCAGTTTTGGAGGTCTAGTGCTAGAATTATTGCTCTCGCACTAACGATCGCGACAATACCTCACATGTGTGGTTTGAACACCATTTTCATATGTGGGTGCGTTCGCTTCTGCACGCGAGCTCGCGGGAGTGGGGCGCTTTAATTTATTTATTTATTTTTTAAATTATTTATTTTGCTTTTTACTTTTTATTAAAAAAAAAAGATCACTTTTATTCCTATTACAAGAAATGTAAACATTCCTTGTAATAGAAAAAAGCATGCCAGGACCTCTTAAATATGAGATCTGGGGTCAAAAGGACCTCAGATCTCATATTTACACTAAAATGCAAAAAAAAAAAAAAAAATTTTGAAAAAAATGACATCTAAAAAAAAAACGGGCCCTTTAAGACCGTTGGGCGGACGTGACTTCTGACGTCATTTCCGCCCCGCCCTGTTATGGAGCCGACGGATCGGATCATCTCTGCCGCTGCCGGCGGGTCCGGTAAGCGGCGGAGATGACCGGAAAGCGGCGGGAGGGGGGATGGCACCTCTCCCACCGCTGATAAAAGTGATCTTGCGGCAAATCCGCCGCTAAGACCACTTTTATCCTCTTCAGAATCGCCGGCTGAAAAAAACGATATCTGAATGGTGCCTGCAGCTGCATCACCACTTAAACCCAAGGATGTATATACACGCCCTTGGTTGTCAAGTGGTTAATGTGCCTCTTCTTAAGCCACTCCTTCGTTGCCTTGGCGGTATGTTTGGGGTCATTGTCATGCTGAAAGACCCATCCATAACCCATCTTCAGTGTTCTGGCTGAGGGAAGAAGGTTCTCATCCAAGATTTTACAATACATGGCCCCATCCATTGGCCCCTCAATGCAGCAAAGTCGGTCTGAACCTTTAGCAGAGAAGCAGCCCCAAAGCATAATGTTTCTACCTCCGTGCTTGACTGTAGAAATGGTGTTCTTAGGGTCATAGTCAGCATTTTTCTTCCTTCAACCACAACGAGTCCCCCTCCTCAAGAAGGCACATGTACAGTCATGCCAATTAACATCTGAATGATTCAGGGAAGGATTGGGAGAAAGTGCTGTGGTCAGATGAGACCAGAATTGAGCTCTTTGGCATTAACTCAACTCGCCGTGTTTGGAGGAAGAAAAATGCTGACTATGAATTTGTAGCTGAAACTTTGAGTTGCCAACAGAAAGCCAAGAAACCTTAAGGATTTAGAGAAGATCTGTAGAGTGGACCAAACTCCCTCCTGAGATGTGTGCAAACCTGGACACCAACTATAAGAAACTGTGCTTGCCAACAAGGGTTTTCCCTACCAAGTACTAAGTTGTGTTTTTCTTGGGGATCAAATACTTATTTTACTCACTGAACTGCAACTTAATTTATAGCATTTGTTTTATGTGTTTTTTTTTTCTGCATTTTTGGTTGATATTCTGTCTCTATCATTCAAAATACACCTATGATAAAAAATGATAGACCCTTCATTTCTTTGTAAGTGGGCAAACTTACAAAATCTGCAGGGGATCAAATAATTATTTTCCCCACTGTAGCTAACAGTCAAAACACTGAAGCAATGATGCAAATCAAGGGAGGGATTATATACAGTACCTTCCCAGCAGCCAGCATCAGGTGGAGCCTAATTACTGGGATCTGCTGGCTGTTGGGAGACACGCATTGGTGCCCACCGGAACTGTGCCCTTCAGCTCTGGGAATCACAGTGCCACCAGGTCTTGAAAGACATTCTGGAGACTCTCAACCTGCATCTGTGAGAGCAACTGTGTGACTGTTACCTCTTCTAACACAGTGACAGAGCACAACACTGTCACACAGGTAATATAGGGATTAATTTGCACCCGTGATGGATGTAGTCAAACATACTTCAGAGGCTACAAGAAAGTGGCCAATCACGAAAACGAGAATTGTGTGTGGAGCACAAACCTCAATTGTAATATCTATAGAAAAAAGATTTTTGCTAAATACTTTATGAACCACTTAAACGCCAGGCACTTACCCCTTCCAGTGGTATTTAATCACTGCTTTTTTAACATTCTTTGCAAAACAAACAAAAAATAAAAAAAAAACTTTTTTTCTGTTATACAATTTTGTAAATAAGTAATCTTGATAAATTTACTACATTTCTTTGGTGAAAATAAGCCAAATCAGTGTTTATTATTTAGTATTAGGAAAGTTATAGAGTCCACAAACCATGGTATATACAGTGGGGAAAATAATTATTTGATCCCCTGCAGATTTTGCCCTCTTACAAAGAAATGAAGGATCTATAATTTTTATCAACCAAAATTCAGAAAAAAACACACGATACAAATCTTATAAATTGAGTTGCAGTTCAGTGAGCAAAATAAGTATTTGATCCCCTACCAACCAACAATTTTGGCTCCCGCAGACTGGCTACAGTATGGGCTCATGTGGTACACAGATTAGTCCTGTCAATTTAAGAAGGTGCTCCTAATGACAACTCGTTATGTGTATAAAAGACACCTGTCCAAAAAATCTCTTCCTTCCATTTAAACCTCACCATCATGGCCAAGACCAAAGAGCTGTCAAAGGACGTCAGGGACAAGATTGTAGATCTGCACAAGGCTGGAATGGGCTACAAGACCATCAGCGTGAGAAGGAGACAACTGTTGGAATGATTATTCACAAGTGGAAGAAATACAAAATAACCATCAATCGCCCTTGGTCTGGAGCTCCATGCAAGATTTTGCCTCATGGGGTAAGGATGATCATGAGAAAAGTGAGGGATCAGCCCAGAACTACACAGCAGGAGCTTGTGAATGATCTCAAGGCAGTTGGGACCACAGTCACCAAACAAACCATTGGTAACACAATACGCTGCCATGGATTGAAATCCTGCTGCACCTGCAAGGTCCCCCTCCTCAAGAAGGCACATGTACAGGCCCATCTGAAGTTTGCCAATGAACATCTAAATGATGAAGGAGTGGGAAAAAGTACTGTTGTCAGATGAGCCAAAAATTGAGCTCTTTGGCATTAACTCTATTCGTCATGTTTGGAGGAAGAAAAATGCTCACTATGAGCCTAAGAACACATCCCTACAGTCAAGCACGGAGGTGGAAACATTATGCTTTGGGGCTGTTTCTCTGCTAAAGCTACAGGCTGGCTTGAGGGCCAATGGATGGGGCCATGTATTGTAAAATCGTGGATGAGAACCTTCTTCCCTCAGCCAGAACACTGAAGATGGGTCATGGTTCGGTCTTCCAGCATAACAATCACCCAAAACATACCGCTAAGGTAACAAAGGAGTGGCTCAAAAAGAAGCACATTAATGCCATGGAATGGCCTACCCAATCTCCAGACCTTAATCATATAGAAAATTTATGGAGGGAGCTGAAACTTTGAGTTGCCAAGTGACAGCCAAGAAACCTTAAACATTTAGAGAAGATCTGTAAAGAAGAGTGGACCAAAATCCCTCCTGAGATATGTGCACACCTGGTAACCAACTACAAGAAATGTCTTACCTCTGTGCTTGCCAACAAGGGTTTCACCACCAAGTATTAAGTCATGTTTTGCTTGGGGATCAAATACTTATTTGACTGATTTTTGGTTGATATTCTGTCTCTATCATTTAAAATACACCTATGATATAAAATTATAGACCCTTCATTTCTTTGTAAGTGGGAAAACTTACAAAATCTGCAGGGGGTCAAATAATTATTTTCCCCACTGTATATCTGAAAATCTATCAATCCTGATGTATTAATGGCCTAACTCATTTCTTGAGGCACGAAAATGGCAGGACAGTAAAAATATCCCACATATTACTCCTTTTTGGAAAGTAGGCAGTCCAAGGTATTTAGTAAGAGGCATAGTGAGTTTTTTGAAGTTATAATTTTTTGTGACAATTTTTTTGAAAATGAAGAAATAAAAAAAAAATGTTCTTTTTCAAATTTTTTACATACTCCCACCAGTGCAGTATTGCGTCATCATATAACTGGTGTGGCGGTCATCAGGGACACTAACTGGTGACAGTATGTAAAAAAAATATATATATATATTTTTTTTCAGTTTTTTAAATATTTTTATATACACTTTTTATTATTTTTTTTACAGTGACCAGAGCAATACATAGTAACTCTGGGGAGGTGACCAGGATTTCGTTTTTTATACACTATGGATGCTTATAACCTTATAACTGTGAATTTTACAGTTATAAGCAACCATTTTTTTCTGAATGAAAAATACTGATTCTGTGTTTATTATTGTGATTAGCTGTGATCAGCCAGAGTTAATAACATGGTACAGATGGGCTGTGATTGGCCTTGTCTGTACTATGTGATGACTGTGACCAATCACAGAGCTCATCACAATAGTACATAAGGAAAGGCATGTAACATAGCCTTTTATTGTGTACAATGGTCATGTGACCTGCTGTGATTGGCCACAGCGGTCACATGGTTACCAGCGCAGGCCAGTACAGTGATCTGTCATTGGCCTTGTCCAGTGGACGCGGTGGGTGGCAGATTATGCTGGAGCGTGGCCCGTGGGCAAGGCGCGACCCTGGGAGGACATCATATGATTTCCTCTCAGAACAGCAGTGCTCCCACCCGGCCTTCATTGTACAATAGGCCAGGCTAGAAGGTATTAAAGTACAACTAAAAGCTTCCTTATGATAGTCTTAACAAGGCCCAAATTAATTTACTATATGATGCAAAAGCCTGATATGCACTCCAACTGCAACACCTTCTCATCCTATTAGAAATCACAGGGCCCCTTACAGTATACCTGACAGGGCCAGGGCATTAAGGTGTCTATGTACATATATTTAGAAAGACAAGACAGAGCTTTTACATTTACACTCTAAAGGCAACCAAATGTGGACGGAATTCCAGCCGGCTCAGCAGGAACCCAGCACATGTCAATCCATGGGCAGGATGGTTGTACAGAAGTTGATCCACCAATCGAAATCTGTACAACCGCTATGTTTACCCGCTTAATCGGCGCCCCCGGCTATAGGCGCCAGTACTGATCCGTGTATTCTGACGGTGGGGAAGTTAGTCTTTTTTTTCTGTTTAAACTGCTGGTTGAACATAAAAAAATGACTCATTTATGGGCTGCGTAAAGCGTTTTTACCCTGAGAGCAGTCAGGTCATTTCTGTGGGCACCATGAAAATCAGACATTGAATGGTGTGCAGAAATTACTGTTCGTCTCTCAGCTAACATTATCTCGTTTCCTCAAAGTATTTCTCCTCTGTTTTAGAGTGTTTAATAGGCTATTGTTCATTATTTTTGTTTAAACAGTCATTACGTGGAGCCAAAGGAAAACTCCCTTCCTGCTGTGTGATTGAGGCCTTAAAAAAGCAGAGTAACTAAAGGCAACAATAATGCTTGGATGGCTCTGTTACTGCTGCCTTGCCTTGGATTTGGATGACCATATAAGGCTTCTTTTTTGGGTGATAAAGTAAGTGTAAATGATATCAAAGATGTTTGTGTGTGATCTATTAGTGCGGAGCTTATAGTAATCATTCTTTATATACACAGTTATTATTACTACTGTATTGATTTAAAAAAATGACAAATTGATTTTAAAAAATTATATAGATGTGACAAGTGCATGAATTAAGATTACTGCTTAGGATTTAACCACTTCAGCCCGGAAGGATTTACCCCCTTCCTGACCAGGACATTTTTTGCTATACAGCACTGTGTCGCTTTAACTGACAATTGCGCAGTCATGCAACATTATACCAAAACAAAATTGATGTCCTTTTTTCCCCCACAAATAGAGCTTTCTTTTGGTGGTATTTGATCACCTCTGCGGTTTTTATTTTTTGCGCTATACGATTTTGAAAAAAAAAGAAAATAATATTTTTCACTTTCTGCTATAATACATATAAAAAAAAAACGAATTTATTCATCAGTTTAGGCTGATATATATTCTTCTACATATTTCTGGTAAAAAAAAAAAAAATCGCAATAGGCGTATATTGATTGCTTTGCGCAAAAGTTATTGCGTCTACAAACTATGGGATAGATTTAGGGGCTTTTGCGTATTTATTTATTCATTTTTTTTACTGGTAATGGTGGCGAACTGTGATTTTTTGCGTGACTACGACATTGCGGAGGACAAATCTGACCCCAAATTACACTTTTTGGGGGAACAGTGACATTATTACATTGATCAGTGCTATAAAAATGCAGTGATCACTGCAAAAGTGACACTGGCAGGGAAGGGGTTAA
This sequence comes from Glandirana rugosa, assembly GCA_018402905.1. NCBI lineage: Eukaryota > Metazoa > Chordata > Amphibia > Anura > Ranidae > Glandirana > Glandirana rugosa. The sequence continues at coordinate 51,640 of BLSH010515000.1, forward strand.
CACTAGGGGGCGATCAAGGGGTTAACTGTGTTCCCTAGGTGTGTTCTAACTGGTGGTTACAACAGATCTCTGTCATATCATCTAGCAGAATGGGGATCCGCCTTATTTACATAGGCAAAGCCCAGTTCTGCCTCTGTAGATGGCGATCGCGGGTCACCGGTGGACGTCGAGTCCGCCGGACCTGCGGGCACGCTCCCATGGCGTGAGTTCGCCCGCAAACCACGTATGCGCGGCCGACGTACAATGACGCCGATAAAACTGCGGTGGCTGGTCAGGAAGTAGTTAATGAATAGTACAGTGATCTATAGCCGATTAAAATACTTTAGTATGGATACATCAAAATATTGCAAGTGAAAAAGCCTGTTCATACCTATGTGTTTTAATGCACACCTTCAATGCACATCAGTGTACTGTATTTACACAAGTTAGCTATCATTTGTAATGTTGCTAGTTCACATCTATATGGTATGTTAACATTTTTGTCCATGTTTTTATGCATTGGCATGTGTTATAGAGCCTATTGATGATAATTGCAGAGCATGAAAGTACAGGATTATTGATAATGCATGTAAACATGCATACAAATACACATGGATAGATGTGAATCGAGGCAAAGTCCAGTTTAGTTGATATAGGATAGTGCATATTATTGCTTTTTGCTCTATTATTGAAGGTGATCTTCTATGGTGCCCTTTGCTATGTCACTAGATAATTCTTAAACAGTAAAATGAAGTAAATAAGGTAAAATGCATGAACCATATTTAGGCATATGTGCTCCTAAAATGTTTCTAATACTAGATACGAATGGAGCGCCCGAGACAAAGGTGTAAAAGTTGCAAAGGTGGATTTTATTTGGTAGGAAGAATAGTAAAAAGAACTACTATTTACTATTTTTACTATTCTTCCTACCGAATAAAATCCACCTTTGCAACTTTTACACCTTTTTCTCAGGAGCTCCATTCGTATCTAGTATTTGATCTTATATGTGAATCGACACGTCAAGTCGTTTACAGCGGTAGCAGCCCAGGCCCCGCAAGAGGGCGTACCATCAAAATTTCCAGATTATGCCCCATAGAGGCACTGGATATTGGGGACCTACCCCTATCTCCCTACGGATGATATCCCCAAATGAGGGATTGTGTTTCCAGCGCGGTCCACTTTCCATTCTTTAAAATGTTTCTAGGAAGAGAAGATGCAATAAAAATTAATTATTCCCTTTTCTCAGTAAATGTGCTGCAAATGAATGCATAGCATGCCTTTTATGCTAACATATGGTCCGGATCTCAGCAGTTCGACACCCCCTGTGCATTCACAACTGCTGTGCTCCAATCAACAATGCACACGCTCCCTGAGCAACGTTGTTGATTGGAACATTGTGCAGGGGGCGTGTCAGTTAAGATCTGGACCAGCGCTCACACAGAACGCAGTGATCCAGGTCTCCAGCATGCTGCCATGGTGGGCCCGCTAAGCATATTAATGAAAAAACATTTTTATGCACCCTCAGCACTAAAAAAAGAACAAAAATCAGTAGAGATGCCTAGATATGGTTTATTAATTTGAATTTACACATTTTAATATGCGTCTTTATAAAAAAATATCTAACAGCATAAAAATGAAAAATTGCAATTGGAGATTAAAATCAGCTCACAGCACCAGAAGCTGTCTCCTGGCATTTATGTAAAAGTGATCTGAGTTGCTGTAGAGCCAGCCAATCCTTTTTACGGGACTGTGCAGTTGCAACCCATCCCCCCCCCCCCCCCCTGTGGTTCCTGGGTCCTCCTGCCTCTCCGGGGAGTCCGGGACCACAATGAATGCTGTGAAAGTAGAAGATCTGTGGTTCAGAAAACATTGAAGTAATAAAATCAACATGACAGCCGGGCAAGTAGCATTTTCAGAAGAGGAACTCAATAACAGCAGCCTAAATATTCTTTTAGCACAGGCAATCTCTAATGTTAGAAGTCAAGTGTCAGCACTATACTAACTACTTGAAAAATATTCATCTCACTGATGTATTTTGGAATAACAAGTGTGTGCTGCATGCAAAGGACAGAAACTTATTGTCAGGGCTATTATCTCACAGCATCCTTTTTTTCTCTTCCAGCTTTTATTCACAAATTAATTCATAAATTTTCACAGCTCAGGCACTCATCCCACTTATGTCTTCACAATTTTATCTTGGGTTATCTTATGTTTGCATTCATTAGAAGTAATTGATTTAACTCCATTTTGAGGCTTGGCATGACAAAATGTAAAAGTCATAGAAAAGAATTGTGCCGATTTTTAGTTTTAATCAGTTTATAGCAGACAGAGCAATGAAATAAGCATCTCCTTATGAATAAGCTCCTATTGAGCGAAACGTGAGAGGAGAAGCTTAGCTGGATTGTCTGCGTACCAGGTTTAAATTGAAGCCGAACAAAATGTAAGTAGACCTGACTCATACCTCAGGGACCCAAGGGGAATCTTACAATCACTGTAGTAGTTGATGCTGCTACAGCGATCGCAGAGATCCTGGTCCTGTGCTGAACAGCTGCCCTACTGCATACCGACCACAGGGGGTCACTCTCTCGGCACTGCCACCATTCACAAAATGCCTCATATTATTTTCAAATAATACAAGGCGTTAGCTGATTGGATACGGCAGAGAGGAGGTGTGGTGACATCACAATCTCCACCTCTTCAAAGCAAAAAAACGCCTTGTGTTCATTGAAAAAAAATATAAGGTGTTCTGCAGGGGCGGCCCGTCCATTAAGGGTGCATGGGCGCCACCCCCTCTATCCTCGCCACCCCCTATATGCTAGATGGATAGATTCATGCATAGCATGAATCTATCTATGGCCACCGCAGCCACCCCCTATTCATGCGTCCGGCCCCTTTCAAGATGCCAGGCGTGTGAATTACAGCGACAGGGGTGTTTTTTTTTGAAGCACTTGATTAGAGCCAATAGGCTTCAAAATAGAGTGGACCCGCGCTCACAGCTCAATGTTAGAAAAGCAAATGAATATTCGCTTTCTAACACTGAATCCGCTCTCCGCCAATCAGGAAGCGCAGATCTATAACCCGTATCCCGATTGGCTGAGAAGTCAGGTGATCCTATTAGATGCCTTTGAGGAGGAGGAGGGGGATGCAGGGCGCCGTGATCCAAACCATGGAGGAGGAGAAGGAAAGCACCCATTTGCTGGACACCGCTGCCCGCCCGCTTCCTAGATGGGGTACGTGCGGGGCTTTGATGTCCTGACTGTCCTCCCGTGGGGAAGGGCTGTTTGCTGGCCCCCAAAAGAACAAAACACCGGCCGCTACTGGTGTTCTGTGAATGGTGGCAGTGCTGAGAAAGCGACCCCCTGTGGTCAGTATGCAGTGGGGCAGCCGTTCAGCACAGGACCTGGAAGATCACTGCAATCACTGAAGAAACACCAACTACTACAGTGAATGCGAGCATCCATGGGGGTCCGTCAAGTATGAGTCATATGTAAAAATGAAATTAATATCATGCCTGGAGCTTTAAAGAGTAACTTCCTTTTTATTGAGAAAAAAAAAATCCCTTCTGGCTGATTAATGTTAATGTTAAAAAAGCTATATGTTGTGTGCAGAATGAATCTAAATGAGAGTGACTTTTTTAATAGTAATCAGCTAATGCACTTGCAGAGCTCTAATGAGGAAATGAGGAAAGTTGCGGTGCCAGAATCCCCGTAGAAGCGATTAACTCTTTGGGAGTATCTCAGCAAAAATGATTTTTTTTGTTGCAGAGGATGCCCAAAATCTGACTTGTATACTAGTGCAGACTTCTAGTGAGCCAATCACACATGCAGGAAATTACATCTGTGTACAGAACGCCTCCAGGTTGCCGTGTTGCGTTGAATTTTACAGAAAATGACAGAGCTGTAGATTAAAGAGGAAAGGTATTTTTTAATAGCATTCAATTACAATATGATTAGTGGAATTATTATATTTGCTCTTTTATTATTTTTTTTTTATTTGCTATATTTCTAACAAAAGTGAAGTTACCCTTTACATTCATGCATTCAGTAACTGATCCAGCATTGGGCTCTTTTTCTTTACTCATTGTATTGTGTAATAAAATCAAAAAGTCAGCCGATGGGCACCCTTCTGTTTAGGGACATGTGAAAAAATAAACTACTTAAAGCGTTTATTACCCCAGCATTTCATATTCTTTTTTTTTTTTTTTTTCAGCATTTCATATTCTTGATATGTGCCTGCTGTACCATGTACTTGTATGATAAAGTATCCTGTTCTCTTTGTATTGCTTCCTTTGTATGAAATCCCTGGTGTTCCTGTCAGCCCACACACCGTTCTCTAGCTATGCTGGGGGCTCAGCCTGCTCTCTTCCAATGATCAGACTTGTCCTGACACCCCCCTTCCCCTTGCTGCTCCTGCCCCCCTCCCCTTTGCTTCTCCTCCCTCCAGCTCTTATGCAGCTAAGAAAGGAGGGAGCAGAGGGAATGTGATCACTTATAAAAAGGAGGGGGGGGGAGCACACTATATTACCAAAAGTATTGGGACGCCTGCCTTTACACACACATGAAATGTAATGGCATCCCAGTCTTAAGCTGGCCATACATTATACAATTTTCTTGTTCAATTTCCTTTAGATTTACCTTCAACTGGATCCTGTGATCATTATGATCACAGGATGCAGCTGAGCAGAGATTGGGATATGGGCGCAGTGATTGGCCCTCCTGATCATGTGCCGGCTGTGTCCAATCACAGCCGTCACATTGTAAACAGAGACGAACGTCTCTGTGACAGTTCTCCCACCGCCGAGCTCAGTGAGAGCTCAGTGCGGGGGGGAATCTGCAGCTATGTGACAGCTCTCTGTATGATGATAATTTCATGCAAAGAGCACTCACAGATCACCCCCACACAGTGCACCAAGCACCACTGATACCCCTGTCCCCATACACACCAGTGTCCCCATAAAAAAGTCCCCAAAACATCTGTATGTCCCCCATCACATCTGTCACCATACACAAAACATCTGTCACAGTCCCCAAAACATCTGTATGTCCCCGTCACATCTGTCACCATACACAAAACATCTGTCTGTCCCCGTCACATCTGTCACAGTCCCCAAAACATCTGTCTGTCCCCGTCACATCTGTCACCATACACAAAACATCTGTCTGTCCCCGTCACATCTGTCACAGTCCCCAA
>BLSH010515000.1:73074-96563 GCA_018402905.1 Glandirana rugosa
GTGGGTGGGTAGGCACGAGTGGGTAGGTAGGTAGGTACGAGTGGGTAGGTAGGTAGGTACGAGTGTGTCGGTAGGTAGGCACGAGTGGGTGGGTAGACACGAGTGGGTGGGTAGGCACCGAGTAGGTAGGGGTAGGTACCGAGTAAACACGGAGTAAGTACGAGTAGGTATGGTGTAGTCAAGAGTAGGCACTGTGTAGGTACGGTGATGTCACGGGTAGGCACGGTGATGTCACGGGTAGGTACGGTGATGTCACGGGTAGGTACGGTGATGTCACGGGTAGGTACGGTGATGTGACGGGTAGGTACGGTGATGTCTCGGGTGGACACGGTGATGTCACGGGTAGGCACGGTGAGATGACGAGTAGGCACGGTTATGGGACGGGTAGACACGGTGATGTCACGGATATATACGGTGGTGTCACGGAGTGTTATCACATTTATGTGGTATGGATGAGCATGAATGAGGCACAAATGAGCCATGGATGGGGATGGATGAGCCACGGATGGGTGGGTGAGCACAGATGGGTGGGTGAGCACGGATGGATGGCTGTGTGAGCATGGATGGATGGATGGGTGAGCATGGATGGATGGATGGGTGAGCACGGATGGGTGGGTGAGCATGGATGGATGGCTGGGTGAGCACGGCTGGGTGGGTGAGCATGGATGAGTGAGCATGGATGGATGGATGGGTGAGCATGGATGGATGGCTGGGTGAGCACGGCTGGGTGGGTGAGCATGGATGGGTGAGCATGGATGGGTGAGTGCGCACGGCTGGGTGGGTGAGCATGGATGGATGGATGGATGGGTGAGCATGGCTGGGTGGGTGAGAATGGATAGATGGCTGGGTGAGCATGGATGGATGGCTGGGTGAGCATGGATGGATGGATGGGTGAGCATGGATGGATGGATGGATGGGGGAGCATGGATGGATGGATGGTTGAGCACGGCTGGGTAGGTGAGCATGGATGGGTGAGCACGGCTGGGTGAATGAGCATGCATGGCTGGATGGGTGAGCATGGATGGATGGATGGGTGAGCATGGATGGATGGGTGAGCATGGATGGATGGGTGGGTTGGTGAGGATGGATTGGGTGAGGATGGGTGGGGGGTGGATGGCTGGGTGGGTGGTGGATGGCTGGGTGATGATCGCTGGGTGGGTGGTGGAAGGCTGGGTGAGTAGTGTATGGATGGTGGGGGTTGCGGTTGCCAACTGTCACCTAGCAGCGCTGTGGGCATTACACATCGCCCACAGCACTGCAGCACCTCCTCTCTCCCCCCCTCTCTCCTCTCACACTGCACCGATCGGTGCGGAGAGGAGAGAGAAAAGCCGGCGCTTCCGCCGGCTTGTTTACATGTGATCACGCCGTCATTTGACGGCGCGATCACGTGGTTAAAGGCCGCTCACAGCGGCCATTCACCACGATCCGTGATCAGTCGGGTCCCCCGGACCCGACGGTCACGGATGTTCCCGTGTGCGCGCCCCAAGAGGCGCGCGGGAAGCGCGATTCTGGGAGGACGTCAATAGACCTCCCAGAATTAAGCGACCGCTCTGTAGACGTCATTTGTCTATAGGGCGGTTGTTAAGTGGTTAAAATAGAAATTAAAGGCATAACATTTGTATATACAAGTGATGTGACTTTATGCGAGGCGCCATAATGGACGGTCGATACTTGTTGCCTCCCATGCAAGCACTTGGAAGCGTCTAGAGAGAGTCCGACCCAGGTTTTTCCACCCACCGTAGCAGAGCTGGTTCCAGCCCGGACTTTCTGCTCCACCCAAAGCCCTCTCCACCTGCATTTAATGATCAGGAAAAGATCTCACTGGTGCTCGATCCTGGATCTCAGTGGAGGAAAGCTGAGAGAGCTCTGTGTGCTGTTTTAGACTCAAAAATGAGGTGTGCTTTGTGCTCATGTTTTGTGGGTGTAGGGCCAGCCCTACACCGTATAGTGAGAAATCATGATTGTTAGTTTAGCGCCAGATGGCAAGGTTTTGTTTTTATTTGTTTGAACCTGCACACCTTTTACAATAAACCTGGCAAGCCGCCAGATTTTAAAGAATTTGGTCTGCCTGCTGAGTGTTTTCCAGTGAAAAGCGGTCTCCCACACTTGGTGGAGGATGCAAGCAACTTTATAACATGGAGGAGATGTTCAAGGCCTTGCTGCAGGCAACTGCGGCTCAGCGGGAGACCAGCCTCCAAGTCACACAAGCCACTGCAGCACAGCGGGAAGAAAGTCGCAGACAACATGAGGCCCAGCAGGAGATCAACCGCCAGCTGGTAGAGGCTCTCGTAGCGTTAAAGAAGGGATCTGCACCTCCTGTGCCACCGGAACAAAAGTTGATCCATGCCAGTTACCATCTGCCAAAAATGACACCTGCTGATTACGTGTAGGCGTACCTCACCGCTTTCTAAAGAGTCGCTCTGCGGGAAGGATGGCAAAAAGGACAATGGTGGGGACTTCTAGCACCTTTTCTGACAGGTGAGCCCCAAAACGCCTATTTTGATTTAGATCCTGATAAGGCCCAGGAATATGTGTCTATAAAAACGGAGATACTCGCACACCTGGGTGTCACCATGGCTCAATGGGTGCATCAGTGGACCTACCGCATGGACCAGCCACCCCGCTCCCAAATGTTTGACTTGATCCATCTCACGAGGAAGTAGTTACAGACAGAAACTTAGCCAGGCCCTTAGATCGTGGAGCGTGTGGTCATGGACCGGTTTCTGCGTGCACTCCCTGTTATTTTGAGGAAGTGGTCAGCCATGGGGACCCCAAAACGGCCAACTGGTGGACCTCATTGAGAGCTACAGTGCTGCTGAGGACTTGTTGCACCTGTCTGCGCCCCACTCCAATGTATCCAGGGGTGAAAGATCGCCCGACGGACCCGGTAAGACTGTTCCCGGGGTCAAGGGCGTGGGGAAGTTTGATAAGACCGCTGTGGCGAAAGAGACTATGGGCTCTAGACCCAGACACTGGCCAAAGAACCCAGGAAGGTCTTGGGGACCCTTGAGAGGACTGGGTATAGAGCACATACAGTGCTACCGATGTCATGCATTGGAACATATTGCTGCGAATTGTCCCCTGAATAATGAACCCATGCAATGTGATAATGCTTATATGAAAAAACACATTTCTCTTTTTGCACAGGTTGCATGTACAGTGCAGAATATCAGTGTCCATCAGCGCAGCATATCATTGCTGCCTCATCAGTGTCCATCAGTGCCGCCTCATCAGTGGCCATCATTGCAGCCTCATCAGTGGCCATCATTGCAGCCTCATTGGAAGCCATCAGTGCAGCCTCATCATGGCTATTAGTGCAGCCTGTCAGTGCCCATAAGTTCAGCATATCAGTGCAGCCCCATCAGTGCAGCCTATCAGTACCTCCTTGTGGCCATCAGTGCAGCCTCATCAGTGCCCATCAGTGCAGTATATCAGTGCTGCCTTATCAGTGCAGCCTGATTAGTGCCCATCAGTGCAGTTTATCAGTACCCATCACTGCCACCTCATCAGTGGCCATCAGTGCTGCCTCATCAGTGCCCATCAGTGGAGCATATTAGTGCCCATCAGTGCAGCCTATTAGTGCCCATCTGTGCAGAATATCAGTCCCCATCAGTGCAGCATATCAGTGCAGCCTTATCAGTGCCCATCAGTGCAGCCTTATCAGTGCCCATCAGTGCAGCCTTATCAGCGAAACCTTTCAGTGCCCATCAGTGCAGCCTCATCAGTACCTATCATTGTGCCTCATCAGTGCAACCTATTAGTGTCCATCAGTGCAACATATCAGTGCTGCCTCATCAGTGGCCATCAGTGCAGCCTTATCAGTGCCTGTCAGTGTAGCCTATCAGTGCCCATTAGTGCAGCCTTATCAGTGACCATAAGTGCTGCCTCATCAGTGGCCATCATTGCAGCCTTATCAGTGCCAATCATTGCAGCCTTGTCAGTGACCATCAGTGCAGCCTCACCAGTAGCCATCATTGTGCCTCATCAGTGGCCATCAGTGCAGCCTATTAGTGCTGGGACTTTGTTTTAGTTAAACTAGGACCTGCTTGCCTATATGTGCTATGTCACTGGCTTAGTAAGAGTACTCCTATCTTGTAGGATATTTTGACTTGTATTTCCTGCCACTGATTGTAATCATAGGATTATTTCACTTATTTGTATAATGACTAGGAAGTCCCTAGTCATTATACAAATAAGTGAAATAATCAGTGGCAGCAAACACAAGTCCAAATATATTACAAGATAGGAGTAATCTTACAAATCCAGTGACATATTGTGATAGCACATATGATATAGGTGAGCAGGTCCAAAATATTATTGCATCATATACAATTAAAAGTCTTAATTGTATATGATGCAATTCAATATGTTCGCTCTAGGATGTTTAAGGAAATGAATGATATATATTGAAATGATGTGTGCCTGCCATCGCCATATACCTGGGGGCTTCCCTCCTCCCGTCTCCACGCTATTGACACAGAGCCCAGGAGGAAGTTACATATCATAATTTTCTCCCAAGGATGCCGCGGAGGAGGGTAGGCAGGGCATTAGGCTGCTAAGACCCGCAGTGCTACATTTACTTACTTTTTTGTGCGGTACGATTAGCCCATCCACACAATCGAGGCAGATGGGGGAATCCTCCCCACTGCGCTATTGTATTCTGGCAACAGGACTCCTCCATTGCCAAAATACACTGATCAGTGCTGCAGTTGATTAGCTGCAAGCCCTGATAGAGTGAAAATATACCGACAGCCCCGACTCCTGAACGGGAAGGGCCATACATGGATCGAAATTCAACCGGTTCCTGCTGAACCAGGCAAATTTTGATCCATGTATAACCAGCTTAAAAGTGACTGTTTCTACACACATTTTTGTCCCTATCAGAAAACCTGTCCTCAAAATGTCTTACAGTCTCAATGGAGTGCATGGATGTAGACAGGAAGTGGCTGCAGGAGATCAGCAGCACTGACATTCAACAAAGGATGAAAAGGGCAAAAACAAATATTTTATTTTAAAAATGGGAAGTGTTTAAGAATAGCACTTAGCAAACTGAATGTCCTTCAGTTTCATCTACTTTAACTGTCATTCAGCATTTCAGAATGTCTCTGTGATAATTAAACTCACTTGGTGCCTTATCTGTCTTAAATTAGCCTCAGAACCTGTGTAATCCATATGTGTCCTGGATTAAAGGGATGATGTGGCAACCCTAGTGTAGTTTATAGGTATTGGTGGTACTGAGCTGATATGGGTGGGTAGTTGTGGGCAGTGGAGCCTAAAAAAAATACTTACCCTACTGTAAAGGATTAGCTCAGTAGCAGGGTGAAGTAGGCACGGACAGACAGCGGGATCTTTGTGAAGGCAAAAAGTGGTTTATGGTTACAAAGTGCAGGCATCAAAACAGGTAAAATAAAACAAAGCAGAAAATAAACCCTTGCCACTTTGGGCGTCTAACTACAAAGACACAGAAACCTGACTACTTGTTCTGCCACAGCCTACCACTGCCCAGACACTTGGCGGTCACAGAAAAATAAACAGAGGCTTTTAGTCACCCAGACTTAAAGTGGATGTAAGCCTGAAAAAAAAAATGTAATTAATAATTCTGCCTGGTGGAGTATTGCATGTCATATCATCTGTGCCCAGTCTTGCCACAAAGAGTTAATCCAACTGTGAGTAATGAGCTTATCTTTTTTCAGGAAGAGAAAGTCTGACTAACAGGGAAATACACAGTCGATCCGCCCCTTGCTCTGTGAGTGACAAGCAATTTGCTTATCTCCTTCACGCAGCAGAGAAAGTTTTACACTCCCCCCCCTCCCTCTCTCCTCAATGTCTCAGTATAGAGGTGGGTGGGGAGGCTTGTGACATCACAACTCCACCCACCAAACTACAGCAAACACAGACACCCTCTGATTTCAGAGATTTACAGAGCTGCTAGTGCTTACAGGAAGGACATTTGAAAGGTAGGGATAGATGCAGGAGGCTTGCAAGTATATATACATTAATACTGTGTCATTAGTTTATACTGGGTGGGTGGTGGGTTTACATCCACTTTAATCTTACCATTCAGAGGTATTGCTGCTTCCCAGTCTGCCGTGCACAGAGATCTTGTTCCAGGGTGGAGCCCCTTGTTGATGCAACCTGGGGGTTTTATAGAGCTCTGAGTGCTTTATCTGTTCCACCTAAGGTTGTTAACCCTCATTGAGCCCAAACAGGCTCATTACACAGCACAAATACAAAAGCAATCAGTGTACAGCATATCCTGGGACAAATATATCTCCCATCCTGGACACAACCCATAGATTTCCCTGGCTTCCTGTCACACTACCCATGTCCTTTGCAGCTTATTTGCACCAGATTATATCTTAACCACTTCAGATCCGCGCTATAGCCAAACTACGGCTCCAGCGCGGATCTGAAATGCCCGGAGGACGTCCATGGACGTCCTCCACTGCGCATGCTCCTGCGCGCCCCCTGGAGGCAGCGGCGGCGCGCGCGCGCGCCGCACGCTGCGCGACCGTGCCCGTGGGTCGGGCGGACTCGATGTCCGCCCGAGACCCGCCGATCACCTTTAGGAGCCTCAGAACGGGGAACCGCCGTTGTAAACACGGCGGTTCCCCGTTCTGTGACAGGGGACATAGCAGATCTACTGATCCCTGTCACTGGGATCAGTTAGCTCTGTTATGTCCCGGCCAGCCCTGCCCCTCCACAGTTAGAACACACCCAGGGAACATATTTAACCCCTTCACTGCCCCCTGCAGGTTAACCCCTTCAATGCTAATGACATTTATACAGTAATCAGTGGACATTTAAATTTCTGATCGCTGTATAAATGTCATTGGTCCCAAAAATGTGTAAAAAATGTCCGACATTTCCGCCCCAATATCGCAGTCCCGATAAAAATCGCAGATCACCGCCATTACTAGTAAAAAAAAAAAAAAATAATAAAAACGCCATAAATCAATTCCCAGTTTGTAGACGCGATAACTTTTGCGCAAACCAATCAATATACGCCGATTGCGATTTTTTTTTTTTTTACCAAAAATACGTAGAAGAATATATGTCGGCCAAAACCGATGAATAATTTTTTTAATGGATTTGTACTTTAGCAAAAAGTAAAAAATATTGTTCTTTTTTGCAAAATTGACGCTCATTTTTTGTTTATAGCGGCGATCAGAAATGACGCAGAGGGGATCAAATGCCACCAAAAGAAAGCTCTATTTGTGGGAAAAAAAGGACGCAAATTTTATTTGGGTACAACGTCGCACGACCGCGCAATTGTCATTCAAAATGCGACAGCGCTGAAAGCCAAAAATTGGTCTGGGCAGGAGGGGGGTTTAAGTGCCCGGTAAGGAAGGGGTTAAAGACATCAACTGTATACACACGTTGTAGTCTGAATAGAATAATTACTCTTTTGCTTTACAGAGTACTGTTATGAGAGAATATAACCTTTTATACAGTGTATTTTAGTAATAGAAACATTACCAGTGATGGCTCAGGTGGCTAAGAAAGGGAAACTACAGCAAGCCATTCCACCTACAATGAAAACAATGATACATGCCAGAGCAACAATCATAAATAACAGGAGGGTCTAGTACAGTGGCGGCTGATTTGCGCACAAGTACTAAAAATTGGCCGCAGACGGAAAAAGAAACTGACAGATTATGACGGAATATTAGTGAGGAGGAAGCTGTGCACAAGGACAAAAATGAGGATCTGTCCACGTACCCATGCTGCTGAGTGTAAACAAATATAATATTCTGGCGCTGCGCAGAATCATTCAGAAAATGCTGCAGCTCAGCTTAAAGGGTCAGTCCACCCAGAACTGGTATTACAGCATTTGGTGGATACTGGAGAGATAAATCACCTGCCAGTTTCTTCTTATTTCAGGGGTGCTACTAGTTATATCTCTGATTTCCCAGATCTGAAATCTGCTGTGCCCATTATGAGGGTTTCCCACCATCCCTGTGCTGAGTTCCCGGGTCTGTACACCTGCTTTACTCATTATGAGGGGTTCCCATCGTCCCTGTGCTGAGGTCCTGGATCTGTACACCTGCTGTACCCATTATGAGGATTTCCCACCATCCCTGTGCTGAGTTCCCGGGTCTGTACACCTGCTGTACCCATTATGAGGGTTTCCCACCATCCCTGTGCTGAGTTCCTGGGTCTGTACACCTGCTGTACCCATTATGAGGGTTTCCCACCATCCCTGTGCTGAGTTCCCGGGTCTGTACACCTGCTGTACCCATTATGAGGGATTCCCACAATCCCTGTGCTGAGTTCCCGGGTCTGTACAACTGCTGTACCCATTATGAGGGGTTCCCATCGTCCCTGTGCTGAGGTCCTGGGTCTGTACACCTGCTGTACCCATTATGAGGATTTTCCACCATCCCTGTGCTGAGTTCCTGGGTCTGTACACCTGCTGTACCCATTATGAGGGTTTCCCACCATCCCTGTGCTGAGTTCCCGGGTCTGTACACCTGCTGTACCCATTATGAGGGATTCCCACAATCCCTGTGCTGAGTTCCTGGGTCTGTACACCTGCTGTACCCATTATGAGGGTTTCCCACCATCCCTGTGCTGAGTTCCCGGGTCTGTACACCTGCTGTACCCATTATGAGGGATTCCCACAATCCCTGTGCTGAGTTCCCGGGTCTGTACAACTGCTGTACCCATTATGAGGGGTTCCCATCGTCCCTGTGCTGAGGTCCTGGGTCTGTACACCTGCTGTACCCATTATGAGGATTTTCCACCATCCCTGTGCTGAGTTCCTGGGTCTGTACACCTGCTGTACCCATTATTAGCAATTCCCACCATCCCTGTGCTGAGTTCCCGGGTCTGTACACCTACTGTACCCATTATGAGGGGTTCCCATCGTCCCTGTGCTGAGGTCCCAGGTCTGTACACTAGCTGTACCCATTATGAGGGTTTCCCACCATCCCTGTGCTGAGTTCCCGGGTCTGTACACCTGCTGTACCCATTATGAGGGATTCCCACAATCCCTGTGCTGAGTTCCCGGGTCTGTACACCTGCTGTACCCATTATTAGCAATTCCCACCATCCCTGTGCTGAGTTCCTGGGTCTGTACAGCTGCTGTACCCACTATGAGGGTTCCCCATCATCCCTGTGCTGAGTTCCCGGGTCTGTACACCTACTGTATCCATTAGGAGGGGTTCCCATCGTCCCTGTGCTGAGGTCCCTGGTCTGTACACCTGCTGTACCCATTATGAAGGTTTCCCACCATCCCTGTGCTGAGTTCCCGGGTCTGTACACCTACTGTACCCATTATGAGGGTTTCCCACTATCCATGTGCTGAGTTCCTTGGTCTGTACACCTACTGTACCCATTATGAGGGGTTCACATCGTCCCTGTGCTGAGGTCCCAGGTCTGTACACCTGTTGTACCCATTATGAAAGTTTACCACCATCCCTGTGCTGAGTTCCTTGGTCTGTACACCTGCTGTACCCATTATGAGCGATTCCCACCTTCCCTGTGCTCAGTTCCTGGGTCTGTACACCTGCTGTACCCATTATGAGGGATTCCCACTATCCCAGTGCTGAGTTCCCGGGTCTGTACACCTGCTGTACCCATTATGAGGGATTCCCACCATCCCTGTGCTGAGTTCCCGGGTCTGTACACCTGCAGTACCCATTATGAGGGATTCCCACCATCCCTGTGCTGAGTTCCCGAGGTCTGTACACCTGCTGTACCCATTATGAGGGATTCCTACCATCCCTGTGCTGAGTTCCCGGGGTCTGTACAGCTGCTGTACCCATTATGAGGGATTCCCACCATCCCTGTGCTGAGTTCCCGTGGTCTGTACACCTGCTGTACCCATTATTAGAGATTCCCACATCCCTGTGCTGAGTTCCTGGGTCTGTACACCTGCTGTACCCATTATGAGGGGTTCCCACCATTCCTGTGCTGAGTTCCCAGGTCTGTACACCTACTGTACCCATTATGAGGGATTCCCACCATCCCTGTGCTGAGTTGCTGGGTCTGTACAGCTGCTGTACCCATTATGAGGGGTTCCCACCATCCCTGTGCTGAGTTCCTTGGTCTGTACACCTGCTGAGCCCATTATGGGGGGTTCCCAGTGAAGCAGCGCAGCCAGCAGCAGCAACACACAGGGACTGGGAGACATAATAGGGTTATTTTCATGCTTGGTAATTAAAATGAATATATTAAAATGAAAATTAATATAAAAATGAATATAATAATGAAGTCATTACTTAATTTAATCAAATCAGCGATAGCCAATGTATTGTTTATTGTAAATGGTGGTTGTTCACCATTTACCATTTACACCAGTTGTACAGCACCTCCTGTGGTCAGGACACATAACTGTATATACAGTATACTAGTTGGATCTGCAAATGCTGATAGATTAGAAGTAGGTTTTTATTAGGTATATTTTGCTGGCCGAAAGGGCTGATGGCAGAATAATTTTTCGCATTACAGTATCTATTATTTAAAAGTCTTTTCAGTGTGATGCAAGCACCGAAAACACCAGGGACAACACATACAGTAACATCAGTAACAGATTTGATATTTCAAAAAGGCTGTTAAGTTTGCAAGGACATGTTCCCAGAATGAGGTGTAACTCTGTCATTATCCACTCATTTCATTTGTGCAAACAAATTTACTTTATTTTCACTGAGTCCCAACCTACTGACCGATTCAGAGAGAAGGCGCCGCACGGGCCGTGCGTTCCGTCCATGGAGCAGCGGCGTCACTTTCAGTTTCCCACTGGCACAGAAAGCACCGCCCATGTCCTATGGTGGTGCCAATCACAAACTCCACAACAAGGACAATAATTTTAGAGTGGGAGTGTTCGGGCGCATTACTCTGCACCACAAGGACTAGTCAAAGCAAGCAAATGAAGCGTCTCACCTGCAATCACGTGATTGCATAGAGGTCACGCTGCCCATAGCCTGCTATGTCCGGCGCCCGTACACACACTTAAAGGACCTTTTTTTTTTTGTGACTAGCTTTTGGGGGGGGGGGTGGCCTATGGACGGGCCGCCGCTGGTCTAGTACAGTATTTCTCACCCTCTTTCAGTCAAGGCACCCTTTTTTCAGTCAAGGCGCAACCTCTAGGCACCCCATTCTAAAATGTAAAAAATAAAACAAACACATTTACATAATGCAGTAGCATCCACTCATGTAGGACACCCAACTTTAAAGGTGATTTATTTTTACAAAGCAAATACACCTTTGCACTGTTGATTAGTATGTTAGGTGATTGGTACACACAGTGCCCAAAGTTGTAATGCAAACAAAAAGGAAGGCTTGATCCACCCACCAGCTTGTTGATATTTTTTATGCAATTTGGGGCAATTTTAAGGCATTTGACCATGGCACTCCTGAAGAACCCAGTTGAAAAAGGTTGGTCTGCTGTAGTATTCCACTTGCCTCAGATTCCTATTTAGACTGCTCACTTGGCAAAATGCTTGAGTCTGCTTATGATAGGGGTCTTGAGTGCTATAATGACCAAAGTTGGTGTCTTACAGCTGCTTTTTTGATATAGAACTTAGTAATGCCCTTCAAATAACCTGATTTACAGTACCTTTATTGAGAACTGTCTAGCAATGTGCTAAACTAAATATTTGATTATATTTCACAATTTAAAGTCCTCCAGGTCTCATGTTGACTTTGTTATATATATGTGTCAGCTGTGGAATTTGCTCTATCCAGGTTATATATGGTATCTCAGATAGTTCAGGCTGTGACAGGCATTTGCAGTTTATTGCTTTTAAAAGAGTATAAGGAAGATGTGTGTTTATTCCATGGAAACACAGTGACTATCTTCCTAAAATGTCTGGTTAACGTCTCATTTTTGAAGAACTGATGTGGTATTTCTTCTAAGAAAGGGCATTCAACTCCTCTGGCTCTGAAAAGCCAAAAGCAGAATCAGCTTTGAATAAAGTTAAGAAATGTCTGCTCTCCAAATGACTCATAAACGTTTAGAACTGTAAAAGCTGTCAGGATGTCAAATATTTAATTGTCGCCATCAACCATATATAAAAATTCCAATCTTTTTGCTTAGTGGAATGTCAGTGGAATGATGCTGAAGGTCTATTTCCTTGCCATCTTGTGAAAAATTAGATGGAAATCTGTTTAATAGAGGGACTAACAAATGAGGGACTATTCTAGATTGTTTTCTAATTACCCAGGAAGTAATTGTTTCCAAATGTGACGATATGGTGACCTAACTGTTAGGCCTCATGCACACAGGACGTTCTTTGACTGTTGTTTAGCAGGTGTTTTTAGCTGCAGACGTTTTTTTCTGCAGTCAATAAACCCTCCATCCTGTTATCCTAGGTGTTCATGCACACATAGGCTGTTATCAACTGGTTTTAGCAGTGACGTTCTTGAGCTGTAAAAAAACCCCAAGACCAGAGGGTTCTGAGAGACGTTTTTCAGCTGTAAAAACGGTCAAACGCTCAAACACGCTCAAAAATGCAGCTAAACTCGATCCCCAACGTTTTTGGACGTTTTAGATCAATTGAGGAAAAAAAAAACGCTGGCCCTTTAAAAACGCGAAAAAACGCAGATAATATAATGCTAATAACAGCTGAAAAAATCACTGATAAGCTACTGACGTTTTTTTTTTATGTTTTTTTTAACGTCCTGTGTGCATGAAGCCTGAATGCTAATAATGTTTGAACCTCTTGATGCTAGTTTATGGATGATACCTGGATGATGGTTATTGTACAGCATTAAAATGCAAGAGAGGACAATTAAGTAAAGCTATGTTGTAAAACTCTGCCAGGGTAGACAGCCTGTACTAGAAAGGAAGGACAAATTGCCACAGTAGCATATCTGCTGTATTTGACAGCTGCAGTGGATAATTTGTTTAACACTCACCCTTCTACCCAGGAAGACAGCAATGTTTCTGGGGTATACATTGTGCACAGTAGTTAGTGTAGTCCCCCTAACTTTTTGGGTCAGTGGACATTGGTGGTTGGTGTACTTTTGTTACATTGCTGATCGATCAATGTAGTCCCCCTTACATTGGTGGTCAGTGGAGAGGGTACATTAGTGATCTGTGACGTGCCCCTTTATGTTAGTGGTCAGTGTAGTGCCCCTTCACATTGATAGTCAGCATAGTGCCCTTTTAACATTGATGGTCAGGGAAGAAGTTTCCTCTAACATTGGGGGCTAATTTAGTTCCCCTTACTTTGGTGATCAGAGGAGAAGGGCCCATTTACATTGGTGGCCAGTGTAGTGTCCCTTTACATTGGTTGTCAGTGGAGAAGCGCCCCCTTACATTCATGGTCATTGCAGTGCCCCTTTTCTACAATGCACTCACTAAGGGTCCTTTCACACAGGCGGTCCACCCGGTAGACTACGATTTGCTCAGCGGGGGATCGATCCACTGACCCCGCTGAGCAGGCGGATGACAGGTCCATCTCCACTCACTGTGCAGAGACAAACCTGTCAGAACCTGACTCTCTTCTATGGGAAATCGGATGAAAACTGACTGCCTGTCCATTTTCATCCAATCCCATCCGATCCACCAGACGGATGGAAAATAGGGTCTCCATCCATCTGGATTTCACGGACAGGATCGGATTGGATAGCACCGGGTGTCAGTGGACATGTCACCACTGACATCTGCTGCCCCATAGGAGTGAATGGAGACTCTGATCAGGTCTGCCTGAAAAACTGACAGGAGGACCTGATCGGAAACCCGGTGTGAAAGGGGCCTTATTGTCTGTACCAGAGGTGGACCAATCCCAGGGCCTTGCCCTTGACATGGCTGACCTGCAATAAACAAGATATAGATACATTTACTTTAGACATCATGTCAAAATTCGCTATCCAACCCTTTTGTGTCCAGAATATATACATAAATTTACAAAACCATTATACTGTAGCTAAGCTGTGTAGTATGACCTTTGTTCGGCTTGGTATACAAAAGTTATTGTTAGCCCAGCCCAGTGATGAGGAACCTTGGCACCCCAGATGTTTTGGAACTACATTTCCCATGATGCTCAACTACACTGCAGATTGCATGAGCATCATGGAAAATGTAGTTCCAAAACATCTGGGGTGCCAAGGTTCGCCATCACTGGCCTAGACTATTTAGAAGGTTCTGTTTATATTGTGGCTTGTTCAACTGTTAGATTTCTGAAAAATTGCTGGATACATGTGATCAGCTGCACAATGAAATCGATCTTAGGAAATTAAAAGCAAGAAACATTCATTTAGTAAAGAGAACAAATAATCAAGTTAAGTCTTGTGGTCAATTACATAGAAGAGAGCTACACCCTTTTTTTCAATTGCAAAACAAATCATAATCTGATTACACATGTTTACAAGTTTGTGTCCATGGTATAATAATATATTTAAAAGCTAAGTTCATCTTTGTGACATTTCATGTTACATCTATATGTAGAGTTGCCACCTTATCCCTTTAAACCCGAACACATATAAATTACACAGGTTCTGTGGCTGATTAAGGTGGTAATTAAACTCTTATCTGCATTTAATTAGCCTCAGAACCTGTGTAATTCATATGTGTTCGGGTTTAAAGGGATGAGGTGGCAACCCTATCTATATGTACGGTGTAACATGATATATACACTATATTCTTAAAAGTATTGGGATACCTGCCTTTACACGCACATGGACTTTAATGGCATCCCAGTCTTAGTCTGTAGGGTTCAATATTGAATTGGCCCACCCTTTCCAGCTATAACCGCTTCAACTCTTCTGGGAAGGCTGTCCACAAGGTTTAGGAGTGTCTATGGCAATGTTTGACCATTCTTCCAGAAGCCCATTTGTGAGGTCAGGCATTGATGTTGGATGAGAAGGCCTGGCTCACAGTATCGGCTGTAATGCATCCCAGATAGTGTTCTATCGGATTGAGGTCAGGACTCTCTGCAGGCTAGTCAAGTTCTTCAACCCCAAACGCACTCACCCATGTCTTTATGAACCCTATGGACTAAGACTGGGATGCCATTAAAGTTCATGTGCGTGTAAAGGCAGGTGTACCAATACTTTTGACAATGTATTGTAGTCATAGTATACCTCCCCCTTGCAGAATTGTGGGAAGAGGTGTCCGTCGGGCCATTTGGCTAGGTGAACCAGAGTGTGCCTTGCCCCTGTTGGGATTGTCCTTGCCCCGATGGGATTGTCTGCATAACTCACATAACTCACTCTTTTTGAATGTAAAAGACTACTTATGAACTTTATTTATGTAATTATATGCAGATGTCCTTTTTTCCCTCTGATCTTTTTTTTTCCCCGCCTTTTGTGGGTGGGGCCTTTTAGCAATGACTCTCTTATTAAAGAGCTAGTCTAGAGGTGTCCAGAGCAGTCTAGCTCTGAGGAAGGGGATGCGTCCCTGAAATACGTCAGCTACACAACCCTTGATGTTCATGGCATACGTTTGTCCAATGGCTAATTTTTAGTTGCTATTTTGTGAGTATCCATTTTTTATCCATTTTAATTGAATACCTGTCCATTGGTAATGCACTAGGTGCCTGCGCCATCTTGTTTGTTTGTGTTTCTTGTGCCTTGCCCCTGTCAGAAGTCTTGCGGTCAGTTAAGGGTCCTTCCTCTTCTGGAGGGGACCATATGACACACCCTAGTGCACTTTTTTGTGTGTGTTCGCATACATGTTTTTGGTTCAGGCGCAAGAAAAAAAAAATATGCTGCCATGCAGTTCAATCTAAATCAATGGGCCCCCTTAAAGCAATACACATGTACTGCATGAGTACCTCATGTTAGTGTGCATGCAGTAATGCGCTGCAACAGAATGGACAGGTATGAAGGGGGACTAAATTACCCTTTAAAAAAAAAATGAAGGGGGACTAAGCGTGATATAATTCTACTACTTGGGCTTGAACCAGACTATAAATTACCTCCATTGTTTTATATGGAAATTTAAAAAAATACAATTCAATATCCCGAGCTACAGAGAGAGGGCTTTATACCAAGATATTCACCTATTCCACCCCAGTTCTGTCAGGGTACTTATTTTGTTTTTTTGGATGAACCCACAGATAAAATCTTTGATGTATACCTTGGTGCAGACTGACTCTATAGTAATAGATTGCATATAGGAAGTTCTTTTTTGAAAAGTCAAAGCTTTTTGTAAGAGATGCTGCTTATGGTTCCTCTTCTAGCACAGAACAACACCAGCATTGAAAAATCTTCACATGCACTCAGAACTGTGCTAATCAAAGTGGCCTTTATACACTTTATACTCATTTGCCAGTATAGTGATTTTGATTTGGTTTCTTTTGTTCTCAGATGTCTGACTATAAACGTGCAACATTTCATGATGAGGAGGTCCAGGACCCTACTGGGGAGACTGCTTCATCTCCCGATACTGTAGAGGTAAGAACGTTTTGTGTTACCATCTTGCTTTTAACTATAAATCAGCAAGAGAAAACATAAAAGATCCTAATGAATTATCCAAGAGATAGTGTATATTGAAGGTATATTCCACCTTTTGTAAAAAATAAATAAATGCACCCGTATTGCAAAAATAAAAAAGTGCATTTTTAAATTTTTCCGCATTGGAGCCTGCAAAGCATTGGAACTCCAATCAGTGGATCATGGGTGCAATGCACAGGTTTTTGCAGACTCTTCCTTCAGCCCTAGGTCTATACGAAAGTATGGAATCTTATTTATGGAGCTGGAGAAAGTAAACAGTGGACTACAAGTTCAAGGAACGAGTCCCTGTTCCATGGTGACAGAGGTAAAGTTAGTGCGTGATGTGACAGCATACTAGTTTCACCATAAGGCATTATGATAGTTTAGCTGGTATCTTATACATACTAGTGGCATTTAGAGAAAAAAAATTCACTGTTTTGATAAACTCAGAGTTGGAAAAAAAAGGTCAATAACATGTATAACTAAAAGGGTACCTCCACTTTGGTTGGAAAAAAAAAATAGCAAATAAAAAATAATAATAATATAGCATATACAAGTGCAACGTAAGAGATATTGTAATTGAATGTTATTAAAAATAACCTTTCCTTTTCCATCTGCAGCTCTGTAATTTTCTGTAAAATGCAATGCAATATGGCTGCCTGGGTGTTTTTTGTATGCTTGTGTGATTGGCTCACTGATTTTCCCAGATGTCTGCACTAAGATACAAGTCAGATTTCAGGCATCCCCTGCAACAAAAATGTTATTTTTGGTGAGATAGTCCCAATAGGAAATCACATCAAAGGGATGCAGACTCTGCTTTTTTCCTAATTAGAGCCCTGCAGGTGCAGCTGATGATTGATAAATTATGAAACCACTCTTATTAGATTCACTTACCACATGGACACAGACAAACACAGGGATTTCTTCAGAATACCAAAGGTAGAAATCTGCAATGACGTTTGTTAACCACTTGCCGTCCGTCCACCGTCAAATGAACGGGGGGGGGGGACGCACGGTGCGGCGAACGCAGCTGCATCGTGTTGCTAGGACACAGCGCGACCCCGATCTGTATAAACAGCTGCTGACACAGCTCTTTAACCATGTGATCCGCTGTGTCCAATATCAGCTGTCACATATAAATAGAGGAAGTGTCGGTAATTGGCGCTCCTCGCCTCACACTGACAGAGTGTGTGACGAGGAGACCCGATCAGCGGTATAGCCCTATAGCATATCGGTCTTGGGTCTTCTATGCTGAACTGCAGATACTCCAATCCTACTGCCACAGTCAAGGTCAACGAGACAAGATCTGACTTCTTCAATATCCACAATGGTACGCGGCAAGGCTGCCCCCTTTCCCCCTTGATTTTCATTCTCTCCCTGGAACCCTTTGTATGCACAGTTAGGGCAGACCCTGGTGTTTTGGGCTATCGGAAGGTGTTGGAGCAGCACAAAGTGGCTGCATTTGCAGATGACCTGACCTACTTCATAACTGATCTGCTTGTTTCGCTACCGAAGCTGCTTCAGTCTCTACATGAGTATGGAGCCCTCTCCTTTTTCCAAATTAACCTATCCAAGTCCTCAGTTCTAAACATTACGGTTGACAGAACTACAGCATGATCTTTGCGATCTACTTTCCCTCTCCATTGGGCAACTGACTCAATCCATTATCTGAGGGTTGGCATTACTCCTGACCTCTCTGCTCATTATTCAGCTAACTTCGCCCCAGTGCTTCTTCATCTGAAGGCCAAATTGCTTCATTGCCACTCTCTTACCCAAACTTGGTTTGGGCGCTGCAGTGCCCTTAAGATGGCCATGCTACCTAAGGTGCTATATTTGATGCAGGCACTGCCTATTCGTCTTCCCACGCAATTCTTTAGACGGGTGAATTCTTTGTTTTGGGAATTTGTCTGGTCCCATTGGAGGCTATGCCTCAGGCTCAAACTTCTTCATCTTATGAAATCCCGGGGTGAAGTCGGACTCCCAGACATGCGGGCTTACTATAGAGCAGTGCACCTTACTAGGGTGGTGGACTGGCACTGTCATGGTGCGGAGAAACAGTGGGTAGCCATGTTATTAGAGGACTCCAATGATACGGTAAAGAGCTGGCCATGGATCACCTCTTCCCTACCTACAGCTCTCAGTGACCACCCTACCCTGGGCAGCACAGGTGCTGGTTGCCAGGGATGCATTCAGATGCTCCTTTTTATCACCGATACCTCCCCCTATGGTGCCTGTACTGGGCAATCCAGAATTTATACCTGGCCTTCAGTACCCCCACTTCCAGCGTCTTGCGGAAAGTGCGCGGCTCCATTTCTGTGATTTTCAAAGGTCAGATAGACAGCTCTCCCCCTCTGCTTGCGAGACAGCCACAGACCCCCCTCTTGACTTCTGGTGTGGTCTATGGATGCGTCATTTTCTCCATCACTGCTCGCGCTCCCCGGGTATATCTAGACAGCTTACAGAATTGGAACATATTTGCCACAGGAAACAACTGATTCGTCACTGTCTCTCTTTAATCTACGCATTACTGATCCATCCGACGAAGGGGCATGAGCTTGGGTACCTTTGCAAATGGGAAGCGGACCTTGAAACCAAATTCACTGATGCACAGATGGAGAAAATTCTCCACTTTGCCCAGAAGTCTTCTATGGCTACTAAACTCCAAGATTCTGACCCGATGGTGCAGAGTACCTGTCGCTCTACACCGTTTCTATCCTCAGGTTCCTAGTACATGCTGGAGGTGCGGTGGGGCAGAGGGGACGATGCTCCACATCTTTTGGGACTGTCCCATAACCTTTCTGGCAGGAGGTGATTGGTACGATCAAGCATCCGACCAACATCGACCTGGAGGGGAATCATTCAGCCTGTCTGTTGCACCTCTCACCCCGTCCGATTAAGAAGTATAAGGCTTCACTCACAATCCAGTTACTGAATGCGGCTAAGGCATGCATGCCCTTGTGTTGGAGATCCACCCTCAAAATCATTGTGGTTTTCCAAAGTTAATGAACTTAGGGACAGAGGATCTCACTGGCACCTTTCATAACCAAGAGGAGACCTTTCGCGACACCTGGAGACCATGACAACATTTTGTCTTCCCTGATGCTTACCTACAAGGGACCTCATAGTTGGGCTGAGTCACTGAGTTTGGCCAGGCTCCCTGGGCAAGGGGTTCCACCCATCCTTCTTTACCTGAGTTCTTCCACCCCTGTATCTGAGCATCTCAATCCTGGGCCCAGCTATGGGTGCAGTCCCTCTCCAGATACCTGGATACTCTGTTATACATTAATCCAGTTACCTTATCCCCACATTGGGTCTAGCTGGCCACCAGGAGGCTTGCCTCATGGTATAATACATGAACTTGCTAAAACATAGTTACTCTATTTGTTGCATACACCTGGTTAACTGCAGTTTATCTTTATATTTTGATCCACTTATTTGCCTATTCAGATTGTGCTTTATTTGGTCTATTGACCTACGAATACTGCTGAGAGATTTTCAATGTGTATGCTCATTACTGACCATGCTCCGTTTGTCTTTGTCTTTTTTTCTTTTCATGCTTCTGTTAAACTGTAAATTGTAGCACTTGAAAAATAAAGGAATTACAAAAAGATAAAAAAAAAACTTTTGTGTGTAGCAGCATCCCCAGCACCCCCTAATTATTTACCTGAGCCCCATCTCTCTGCAGTGATGTCCACAAATGTCTAAGCTGTCCGGGACACTCCTCCTGATTGGCTGAGACACAGCATTGGCACCATTGGTCAATCAAAGTCAGGTATACAAAAGGAGGACCCTCACCATGCCACCATCTAATTATGAAGTACAAGGATTGAATGAGAAAAATCTCTATTCAAAAAATGGCTGGACTTTGTGGGCACACCAAAGAATGAGATAGTCTTCTACTGCCCACAAAGTCCAGCCTTTTTTTGAAGAGAGCTTTTTCTCATTCAATCCTTGTACGTCAATCAATGTCAGTCAACCAATCAGGGGAGAGAGGGGGCGGGGCCGGTCAGGGCTCCGTGTCTAAATGAACACACGGAGCTCTGACTCGGCTCGGGTGCCCCCATAGAAAGGGGTAGAGGGTCAGTGACAACAGCAACTTCTGCAGTCCTTAGTAATGCAATGGTGGGTATGTTTATCTTCATATATGCACACACTTTTTCTATGTTTAAATTGACTGAACAGCCCCCCTAAATGGGTCCCCTTTCACCCCATGCCCCATAGCAGCTAAGGGGACTGCTAGGGCTATTGCTACACCGCTGTTTTGCACATTATAGCTGAAATAGTAGACTTTGCCGATGACATCTGGTGTTTCAAGGAAACTTAGATCCAGTGATAAGCTTAGTGATGCTAGTTCCAAAAACAATTCTGTATATAGTTCAAATATTATAAATCCCTATTTATTTTAAAATAAATAGGGAGAGAAGGGAAGTGTATATATTTAGCAAGGTGGTGACTGTTTTAGTTTTCTTTTACTGAGTTTTTTTTTACAATGCTTACTCACTGTACTATATATAAGAACATTTCTCCCCCTGGCGAGTGTATGCAGCACACATGCTCCTTGCCTTGGACTGCCAATCTCTCCTCCAGCCCTCATTCTGAAGCTAGTCTACATCTCCCGGACATTAGCATGAGCATCCTTCCAGGACAAAAGTGGGGTTGTAATTTAAGCCCCTAGAATAAAACCAGATGCCCATCCTCATTTTAGAACATAAATGCTTACCTAGATGTGGTATTCAATTTAGCCTAACAACCCAAGTGACATATATCTATGCAGCTTCATATTGATGGCTTCTACAACATCTGCTTTGGGAAGTGGCCCAAACTGACAATGCTTTTATGGGTCACTTTATCTAAAACTGATGTTCCCAATTTGGGTTAATGCCAGTATGACATACACTGGCTTCAGGTTGTCCAAAACCAATAAGCATGAGTACTAGGACTAGTGCGCTCAATAGCATTAAGTAACAGACCCTTAACACCCCCCCCCCCCAGCACATACACACACACACATTCTCATCTAGGCTCTACATTTTTGAGAACTCCAGCATCAGTATTTCTCTACCTTGGTTTCTTGACTTGTTGCTACCACTTTAACCTTATTGGACTTCTTGGACGTCTTTAACTTTGCAAGAAATACAGATGGAACATTGAATTTTAATGGTGGCTAAATAAAGGTCTTTACCTCATACAGGAGACTTTATCAATCATAAGGCTTTACTTAACCCAGCAGCTCGGGATGCCGGGCTCCGTGGCCTACTGCTTGCAACTAATATTGCATTATCCTAGAACTTTGTCTCACCGCTGATTTTGCAACACGGACAGCTTTTGAAAACAGGTGCTATTGCAGTGACTCTCGGAGGAACAGCATTTCAGAATTGTATAAACATTTTGTTAATCTCTGCGGTAAATGGCCCACATGCTTGCATGGGAAAAGGACTTGGGAACGGAGCTAGACAATCAGAACTTATAAATGCATTATGAATGACTCACTTATAGAAGCAGGCTACTAGGCTCTCTCAATGGTACTTGATACCTGAGCGTCTATCTAAAATGTACCCGGGTTCAACAGCACTTTGATTCCATGGGTGTGGACAGGTGGACTTGATGTATCATAGGTGGTGGTTGTGTAATAATGTGAAGCATTCTATAGCGTTATATACATTATATACAGTATCTCACAAAAGTGAGTACACCCCTCACATTTTTGTAAATATTTTATTCTTTTCATGTGACAACACTGAAGAAATGACACTTTGCTACAATGTAAAGTAGTGAGTATACAGCTTGTATAACAGTGTAAATTTGCTGTCCCCTCAAAATAACTCAACACAAAGCCATTAATATTCAAACCGCTGGCAACAAAAGTGAGTACACCCCTAAGTGAAAATGTCCAAATTGGGCCCAAAGTGTCAATATTTTGTGTGGCCGCCATTATTTTCCAGCACTGTCTTAACCCTCTTGGGCATAGAGTTCACCAGAGCTTCACAGGTTGACACTGGAGTCCTCTTCCACTCATCCATGATGACATCATGGAGCTGGTGGATATTAGAGACCTTGCACTCCTCCACCTTCCGTTTGAGGATGCTCCACAGATGCTCAATAGGGTTTAGGTCTGGAAACATGCTTGACCAGTCCATCACCTTTACCCTCAGCTTGTTTAGCAAAGCAGTGGTCTTCTTGGAGTGGTGTGTTTGGGATCGTTATCATGTTGGAATACTGCCCTGCGGCCCAGTCTCTGAAGGCAGGGAATCATGCTCTGCTTCAGTATGTCACAGTACATGTTGGCATACATGGTTCCCTCAATGAACTGTAGCTCCCCAGTGCCAGAAGCACTCATGCAGCCCCAGACCATGACACTCCCACCACCATGCTTGACTGTAGGCAAGACACACTTGTCTTTGTACTCCTCACCTGGTTACTGCCACACACGCTTGACACCATCTGAACCAAATACATTTATCTTGGTCTCATCTGAGCACAGGACATGGTTCCAGTAATCCATGTCCTTAGTCTGCTTGTTTTCAGCAAACTGTTTGTGGGCTTTCTTGTGCATCATCTTTAGAAGAGGCTTCCTTCTGGGACGACAGGCATTCAGACCAATTTTATGCAGTGTGTGGCGTATGGTCTGAGCACTGACAGGCTGACCCCCCCATCCCTTCAACTTCTGCAGCAATGCTGGTAGCACTCATACGTCTATTTCCCAAAAACAACCTCTGCATATGATGCCGAGCATGTGCACTCAACTTCTTTGGTCGACCATGGTGAGGCCTGTTCTGCATGGAAGCTGTCCTGTTAAACCACTGTATGGTCTTGGGCACGGTACTGCAGCTCAGTTTCAGGGTCTTGGCAATCTCCTTATAGCCTAGGCCATCTTTATGTAGAGCAACAATTCTTTTTTACAGGTCCTCAGAGAGTTCTTTGTCATGAGGTGCCATGTTGAACTTCCAGTGACCAGTATGAGAGAGTGAGAGTGATGACACCAAATTTAACACACCTGCTCCCCATTCACACCTTAGACCTTGTAACACTAATGAGTCACATGACACCAGGGAGGGAAATGGCTAATTTGGCTAAATTTGGACATTTTCACTTAGGGGTGTACT
>BLSH010515000.1:110177-129689 GCA_018402905.1 Glandirana rugosa
AAAGCATATACTTGGTAAGAGAGATAGTGATGGAAAGAAAGGATAACTAAAGGGCAAGGAACTGAAAGGTGATAAAATAATAGTAATCAAGTAAAATATGTTAAGATAAATGATATGTCTAGAAATGCATATTTGCACAATTCTTTGAGATTTCCATTCTAGGTATCAGCAGTTGAAATGGCCTGGTCTTAAATGGAACTGTGTGTGGTTTGGTTGGATGCTGGGAGATGGGTGGGTTCTGCCATACGTATACAAATGTTTATTATATAACTTTACCTGTGACTGACATATAATGTTATATGTTGCAGAGAATGCTACATTTAACTCCAGCAGTGAGGCAGAGATGAAGACACAGCGGTTCTACCTGTCTTGCCTCAAAGAACAAAAAATTGAGGAGCTGAAAGAAAAACCCCTCACTGACTTGATAAAGAAGGTAAAAATGCTAACAATCTCTTGTTAAAATAGATCAAAATCCTAACTGAGTGATATTTTATTTGCAAAAAATTGAAATAATTGTACCATGTATGTAAGGGTAGGGTATGGGGGTGGTTGTCACGCCCTCCATGTTTCCCTCCTCTTTGGATGCCAAACAAGGGTCACATGAGAGGTCTACCCTGGGGTGGGTTCTTCTGGGCTATGCTAGGCACCTGCAACAGGATCACTCTATTACACACGGGGTACCTTTACTTCTGTGCCATTTTCATCAATGTCCTGGGACAAGGCTGAGGCTGCTACTGTGGGGCCCCTACTCTCAGAGATGAACATACATCAAGTACACTTGCAACATAACTGTTATCCCATTAACTCTCAGGACCCGTGACAATATACACCTTCACTGAAACTTGCATTTAGGAGGGACACGCTGAGCCTTGTCCACATCCACCTGTCCAGCATATCACCACTACCTCAATCCCAGTAACAGTATGGGGTCCTGCCATGCACCTAGCGTGGACTCCATGCATGCACTTCACTTAACTCCTGCTTTTCCATACCTGTGTACAGGTTGAGAACCTCTGCTGCACGAGTCTGCTCCTGTAGCTCTGGGAGACGGACCGTTCACAGTGAGAGTGCCAACAACAACTTCCTCGCTGCAAGAGGCTGTCCCACCTGTCACAAGCGCATGCTTCATGACAGGCTGCTTGGAACACCTTCATTAACCTTGCTAACCATTTTATCTTCACACTGCAATAACTCTTTGTACTGATATCTTCATACCCCAAAGTGCTTTAGTGAGCTGAGCTGTAGCAATGTGCCAGTTTCTTGCATTACACCCCTTAAGTAACTTCAGACCAGGCGGGAACAAGGTTTCAAAAGCTTTACTGGAAAAAGTGCAAAAACATTGCAAAGTCCAACATGCAAGAACAGTCATTTCCCTACATCCCTAATCTTAACTCAGACTATGTACTGCCCCAGCATACCTGCAAAGGTAGAGTCCTTATATAATAAGGGGATCCATCAATGGCATTCCCCAGTGGCTGGTGTCTTTGGAGAAGAACCCCAGGTCCCCAAAATCTCCTACATCACGGCAGTTGCAGAAATTAGTTAAATTCTCTCGCTCCTCATTAATTCGGCTTTTCTGACTCTCTCCCATTTGGGCTTTCTGCTCTGGACCACTGTCCCTCTCTTATAACAAAGGAGCATTGGGTCGGACCCAAGAAAACCCGCTAAACAAAAGAACCAGGAAAAACTTTAACCCTCATCCTCCCATCCTGGGCAGCACCTAACCAGCTCAATTTTAAGCTGCTTACATGTATAACCACTGCTATCCTCCTGTATCCAGATACTACCATCTTTTTCCTTCACATAGAAAACAAGCTGCCAAGATATTATCTTTCTGTCTTCAGCTTTTTCCCTTAGATTCCATTTTCTAGCTTCACATAGTCCAACATGTTGGAAGAATTTGTATTTGAATATTACTGTGACTGGAAGAAGACAAAAGCATATTCACAAAACTCCTTTGAATGGAAACTGGAAAAGATGAACTGAAACTGTTTTCCACCACAACCAATTCATTTTTTCTAGGGTAGGTTAGAATGTGAAAGTCAGTTTTCAGTACAAAAGCGGATATTGAACTGAACACCAATGCAGAGTAAGTTAAAGTGTTACTAAACCCATAACAGTAAAAATGGTGTTTATATGCAGTAAAGCATGCTTGATATATTCACTGTGGAACATAAGGGGTTAATCCTCTGCATTGTGTTTGATCCTATATAGACAGATCCTCCTCTTCTTCCTCTGACTCCAGAACATGTCCGGATAATACAGAGCCTTTGGAGTCAGGCTGCACATGCTCAGTTTGGTGTGTATAGCTAGAGAGGTTTTTTTTCATCAGCACAGGGCCAATCAGAACTGTCTAGACAGAGGGTCAGGGGTCCTGGATCCTGATAGGAAAGCTCAGTGCGGTATGAAAACTCCTCCTACAAGCTTTAACCAGGCACTGATAGAAGTCACAAGACTGCTGTATATACTTCCGATGAGAAAAGAAGTTTATATTTACTAAAATAATTGGCATTTTCTGTGTACTGTGGGAGACCAGATATCGTAAATTCAGGGTCTCAGGTTTAGTAACACTTTAATTACATTACTCATTAATGTAGCATGGGCTGTAAACCAGAGAATTATTTCAAGTGGTCCTCTAGGACCTCAATTTTTTTTTCAAGGATAAAGTATAAAGGTTGAAAAAGGCTGTTTCAATTGGTTATAACAAACTCAACAGGCAGTCAGAGGCACTCCTTATCACACAACTCCTTCCAATATCTTCCTGGAAGTGCAGCTGATCAATCGCTTTACTTGGCTGACTGGACAACTGTCAAATCAGGTGGGAGCTAACAAGGGTTGCAGCGCTCTGCGGACTTGTGCAAGGATGGCCATATATTCCCTTGCACATCATTATCAGGGGTACATGTGCCCAACTTTAGAAAACTGATGTATCAACAACATGACAAGAACAAATGCACCTGACAATTAAACAGAAATCCTACTTTATACCATGTTGGTGTCAAACAAAATGAATGTGCCAAAATTACCACTTTACAATGTAGATTTAGTTGAAAAAAATACACTATAAAGTGAAGAAAATAAACTGTAGCCAAGCACTTTATAACTGCAAATGTGATACCCTAAAGTTGTCAAATGTATTCATTATCATGCCATTTATTTTTTAATGGTGTGTAAGAGAGATATATTATAGTCATGAGAGGTTTCTACTACTATGTTAGAAATTAACACCAGGATGGGGTCTCCCAGTGAGTGAGGGTGGGTTTACACCATTGCGTTCCCCGCACCCAATTCGCAATAGCAGGAGATTTTGACTGGTTCTCTATGGAGCTGGTTCACATATCTCTGCAGCAGGTCTGGTGCGTTTTTACAAAAATGCTGTGCGGCTTTTGGTCCGTTTCAGGTCCGAATTCAGGCTGAACCAGGACGCACCGGACCCCTGCTGTAAGCCGCATGCGGTTCATATGTGAACCCAGCCTAAAAGCCTGAAAAATACAATTTACACATAGTGCCTCTTTGTATTGTGTGTGAGGCTAATGCTATTGGTAAACAGAATAAGTTCTAAAACTGTACTTTTAAACTGGAATTTTAGTCAAAATGTATTTGTTTTGGATAAAGCAGCGAAGAGTTAAATGTGCTTATTCCAGATCAGTGACTCAAAGTACTAAAACAAAAGGGTCACAGTTACAGCCAAGCAACTAGCTTTTTCAGATGTAGGGCTCAACAATAGCAGCACCTATGCTTTTCAAATGACAGGCTTCCTGTAAGTCTGGAAGTCTGGAAGGTTTGCTGTCAAGGCAAACCAAGACCAACAATTTACCATATGTTGTATCCACATGTATGCAACACACAACATATAAAACGTGAACATGAAAGTCTCTTCTATAAACACAACGAAGGCCTCATTTACACTGCTGCTGGTAAACGGACGTTTAGAGGCAGTTGGGCGTTTTTTTTCAGCTGCCTCTGAACTTTCCTCTATGCTATCTTATCACATTTACACAGGGTTGTTTAAGGTCGTTTCCAGGCAGTAGAGTTTAAAGGCTTTTTTTGGAATGCAAAAAAATGGGTTCAGACACCAGTTCAGAGGCATTTGAAACACCAAACAGCTTGTAAACCCCGCTAAACACACGTAAATGTGGTAACTCGCGTCTAGGACCGTTTAGTTTACAGCCGTTTCCATTTTAAAAAAGGCTCCTAGACGTGAACGTGGCAAAACGCTGCTAAACGCAGAATGCAAAATGCGGCAAAACACCCGTTTTAGGTGCCAGCTTCTAGCTGTCAAAAATAAATCGTTCAAAGGAGGTTGAAATAGCGTCCCCTGTAAATGGATCCTTAGTGTTGAGTTTATTGGTGTAATAGATTAGATCTAGGATCACCCATAGCTTTGAACATAGTGAATGATTCCATGTTCCTGTTTACATGGAATCAAAACCCAGAGCAGGTTGCTAGATATGTGGAAAGTCTTTGAAGGCGGGCCCAACCAGTGTTTTCCAGTGGGAGCCAGGATAGTTTTCCAGTGGGAGCCAGGATAGTCTTCTTTTGGAGGGTTTGGGTGACAAACATCAAAGACAGTTAGCTGGGAGTACAATCACCAAATCCTTTCATTCAGGACCACCAGATCTCAAGAAGAAAGAATTACTGCAAGATCACATATAAGAATTATACTGCAACAAGTCCATAGTGCCACCAAGGGAACAAATCTGGGGAGTTTTCTCCATTCTTTCTAGTACTCAAGGCATCAGGAGCTTTCCCTACTGTCTGAGTTTGAAGAAATCAAATGGGTACATACACAACAATGGCCATTCCAGTGCTGACTTGGGTCAGGTGGCACATGGGGGCTTTTCAATTTGCCTTCCTCAGTCAACGGGATGGGCTGCCTGTGGATCAGAAGGTCTTTGTGTTTGCTCAAGTTGGCAAGAATGGGAGTTTTGGACACCAGTGTGCCTCTTTTGTGGCGTGCCTCTCAGCCCGGGAGATGGAATGATTCTGACATCGGATGCGTGTCTGCCTCCAGTCTGAGGAGACCAGTGCAAGGGCATTGGAGCCTAGTGACTGACTTAAATTAAGTTGGGTTTTGTTTTTCTAACCTTGCAAACCTTTCAGGATCTTTTCTCCAAGAGGCCCGAGTGAAGTTGATGTTTGACACCAAGACAGCAGTAGCTTACATTGCCCACCAAGGGGGCACCAAGCATCTGTCTTTTCCTGTTACTTTTCACTGGGCGGAGAGCCGCTTACAGTTAACTGCAGTTTACTTACTGGAAAGGCAGGATCCACTAACGGATCAGTTAGGCAAATTATTTTACAACAATACGTATCTCAACCAGTATTGGCTCTATGGTGTATTCCATCAGTAGTTCTGATAGAGTCCACTGAACAAACAGCTACTGGTATAGGTGTAGTGATAGAAAAGTGGACCCACAGTACCATGGGGTTTTTTCCCATTGGTGTCTGTCTTCCTCCAGTGTCCTTGATTATGAAGATTGGACAGAACACGTTTATGCCATACAGATGCTTTCACCTGTCGAGGGGGGCTTTATTTTCATTGCTTCCTCAGATGTCATCAGCACCACCAATTCCGTTCCTGGGCAAACATGATCTTTTATGCCAACGTCAATCTTAGCACCCCAATCCAGTGAGACTCTAAATAGCCTGGCTATTAAATAAGCCAGACTAGTGGTGCAGGGATTCTCATCCGAGGTGCTTCAGACCTTGAAGACCACAAGGCCATGAGCGCTATATATAAGAGGATATGAAGGAAGTTTGCTTAGCAAAGTTTTCTCTTGGGTGTCCCTAGCTCGAGCCAATATCCTGAACATTTTTTACAATCGGCGCTTGAGGTTGGTCTGACATACAACTCCATTTATAGTACAGGTCTCTGCCTTTATCCTCTTTTTTAGGCTGGTGGAAGAGCCATCAAACAAATGCTTCATGCAGGCCATAATCCAAATACAACCACCAAGGAAATCCTTGTTCCCTTTCATGGGACTTAGGCTTGGCTCTGAAAGCACTAGTACAGGCATCCCATTCTCCAATAGCTTCATTTCCAGTGTGGTTCCTAATGGTAAGACTAGTTCCTCTGACAGCAGTTGCTTCAGACAGAAGGAGGTTGGAGATTGCAGCAAAGATGCCTTTTGTGTCTTTTTACCAGAAATAGTGATACTACGTTCATCTCCAAAGCTCAATGCTAAAGTGGTATGCAGTTTTCAGGAAAACTGGGAACAGTCCCTCCGAGTCACTGACTACACAGCAGGAGGACTTCAGGTCCTTACACAAGTTGTGGCCAGTAGACATGCAAAGGTCAAAAGACGAAGTAAAGTGTTTTTGGAAAATGAAAAAATCTTTTCATTTCACCGTCAAGTTCTTGAGTCATCTTCTGTTGGTATACCAGGGTGAATAGATTGGTATTCAGGAAGTAGGCCTTTCTCCCGGGAACAAGTGCAAGCTCCTTTGACCCAAGGGGTGGCAGCTTTGGGGCAGTTATGCCAGGATTTCAGTGGAAGATATATGTGCGACAGCTAGCCTTTCACTTGACTTTAGGGGCATGCAGTCAGCAAGGTTTGGGATGAAACCTATATATATTTTTTTGTCTTTAGCAGCTTTCTTTGATTGTCAATGTTTCTCTCCCACCCATTTATTCAGCTAGTTATATCCCATTGTGTACTGATGTGAGGTATGCCCAGGAGTGCGGAAATTTGTTATCAAATACTTCCCGTAATTTTCCTTTCCTGGCCTATCCTCGCGTCAGCACAGGACTCCCTCCCTAGTGGCCTGTCACAGGCTAGGTTATCAAACACCTTAGTGGAGGAGGGGCTGTCTTTTATTCAGCTAGTTACAGGTGATCATGTGAGCTCCTGCGGAGGCGTTAACCCATTGTGTACTGACGTGAGGATAGGCCAGGAAAGGAAAATTACGGTAAGTGTTTGATAACAATTTTCTGTAATATGTGTTTTTCAAACCTAGATGTAAGGGCTCTTTGAGATATCTCAGGCTGCCTTTCTTTGTTTGAATGCTGGGTGGGTCTCTGTATCTTCTGCAGCTGGTTTAGGGAGACATTAAAATATTTAATTCCCTTCTATCTCCTGAGGAAACAAGATTGTGAAATGTGTTGAGATTGAGCTCTCCGCCCACCATTGGAACGTCAGACTAACAGAACCTCCAATATCTGAAACCAAATACTGTATATGGTGACGATTTTGTTCACATATGAATTCTTCTATGTGTATAAAATATTTTTACTTTAAATGTATTTCTTTTGAAAGTTCACAACAGTCAAACCAAATTATGGCTCGATAGTCTATAAAAAAGTAGAAAAAGACAATTCCAAGAATCATAAAAATAATTAGTCTTGAACATATAAACAGGAGGCAAGTATTAAAGACACATATTGTATGGTATACAAAGTCAACGTTTCGTAGTCAAAGATGTCTTTCAAGCTGAACATATAAAGCCTATGACTGAGAAAATTTAGCATTACTTTTTTGGTAACATGCCTTGGAAATAAACATCAAAAAGCACAAAGGAGAGGAGAAAACCTTATCCTTCTTAGATAAAAGTGGAAACTTTTTTTCTGTTTGGGGTAGAGTGTGGAATGGGTAAAACTTATAACAGAGGGGCTGGCAGTATTTGTCATCACTGACTTTACAACCACTTTAAAGCTCCCTGACCGGACATAAAGATTAAGAAAAAAATCTGACTAGTTCTTTACCATTCTTCTGTTCTATTTAAAGCTAACAAAAAAAGAATTGGCTTTGAATATTCTTGGAATATATTATGTAGCTTTAGCAGCTATCATTGACAGTGTTATACAGCTTGTTTTTGCATTGTATCCTAATACCCCAAATTCCTTTTTGTGCATTCCAGTACTTCTGTAGACCATTGTGGTAGCTTTGTCATAATTTTGTTGGTAACAAAAAAATATTTTTCTGTTAAGGTTGGTGGATGGAATATCTCAGGTACCTGGAGAGGGGATAACTTTATGTCTGTGCTAAAGACAGTCTCAGGGACGTACCGGGCGACACCATTCTTCAGTGTCTTTGTAAGCGCGGACTCCAAGAGCTCGAATAGCAACATTATCCAGGTATCAGCATTAGACTACGCAGTAAATATATACAAAAGAACAATATAAATATATCATGTGGAGGCATGTTTTTGGCACATAGAAATAGTTGACCTACCGAGGAATAAACAGTTATTGTTATCCACTATCCATCAGGCACCGCATTGTTTACTCACTCCTGCTCTTGCATTTTACATACCATTCACAAATTAGATGTATAAAACTACACAATCTTGACAGTGATCCCTCAATCACGCTGGTGCGATTTGTCATGCGATTTGGAACTCGCTCACTTGCCGGCAATGGAACCGTTTTATATCGCCTCATGTTGCAGCAATTATGAAAAAGGCTCTGCTGCTGTGTTCTGATCTTATTGCGACTTGCATAGACTTCTGTTAAATGAAGTTGCAAGCCGCAATGAAATCGACGGTGCAAATCGCACTGGACTGCAGCTTTGAAATCGCATTGAAGTAGCGCAATTTCAAAGCCGCACCAGTGTGAACCAGGGCTTAATAGCAGAGATGGCACTTCAAACAAAGAAACAGAGAAGGAAGCTGCAATCGACTAAACTGATACATACAGTAGATACAAGCAGACAGTGAATCCTCTATGGAGTAATTCACCCCAAAAGATCACAGTGAAAGTAATGTAATCATTTTCTAATCCAGAATGATATACAGATTTTTTTTGAAAAAGCTTAGGACATTCCCCAAAAATACCAAAAAAAAAATATTTGATACAAAAACTTTATTATTCAAAATAATTTCAAAATCACATATAAATTGTTAGAAAGTTTTAAGAACTCTCTTTTTATAAAAAAAAAACTTTTTAACAATGTATCTGGATAGTCCCATGAATTAGATATTTTTGTGATTTTGAAATCATTTTGTAAAAAGTTGTAATAAAGTTTTTGAATGGTGTAGGAATTACAACAGTTTGTATATGTGCCTCCCACTTTTTAAGGGACCAAAAGTAATGGGACAATTGACAATATGAGATCCAAAGAGCTGTCACTATCAGTGAAGCAAACCATCATTAGGCTGAAAAAACAAAACAAACCCATCAGAGAGATAGCAAAAACATTAGGTGTGGCCAAATCAACTGTTTGGAACATCCTTAAAAAGAAAGAACGCACCGGTGAGCACAGCAACACCAAAAGACCCGGAAGACCACGGAAAACTGTGGTGGATGACCGAAGAATTCTTTCCCTGGTGAAGAAAACACCCTTCACAACAGTTGGCCAGATCAAGAACACTCTCCAGGAGGTAGGTGTATGTGTGTCAAAGTCAACAATCAAGAGAAGACTTCACCAGAGTGAATACAGAGGGTTCGCCACAAGATGTAAACCATTGGTGTGTCTCAAAAACAGGAAGGCCAGATTAGAGTTTGCCAAACAACATCCTATGGACAGATGAGACCAAGATCAACTTGTACCAGAGTGATGGGAAGAGTATGGAGAAGGAAAGGAACTGCTCATGATCCAAAGCATACCACCTCATCAGTGAAGCATGGTGGTGGTAGTGTCATGGCGTGGGCATGTATGGCTGCCAATGGAACTGGTTCTCTTGTATTTATTGATGATGTGACTGCTGACAAAAGCAGCAGGATGAATTCTGAGGTGTTTCGGGCAATATTATCTGCTCATATTCAGCTAAATGCTTCAAAACTCATTGGGCGGCGCATCACAGTACAGATAGACAATGACCCAAAGCATACTGCGAAAGCAACCAAAGAGTTTTTTAAGGGAAAGAAGTGGAATGTTATGCAATGGCCAAGTCAATCACCTGACCTGAATCCGATTGAGCATACATTTCACTTGCTGAAGACAAAACTGAAGGGAAAATGCCCCATGAACAAGCAGGAACTGAAGACAGTTGCAGTAGAGGCCTGGCAGAGCATCACCAGGATGGAAACCCAGCGTCTGGTGATGTCTATGCGTTCCAGACTTCAGGCTGTAATTGACTGCAAAGGATTTGCAACCAAGTATTAAAAAGTGAAAGTTTGATTTATGATTGTTAATCTATCCCATTACTTTTGGTCCCTTAAAAAGTGTGAGGCACATATACAAACTGTTGTAATTCCTACACCGTTCTCCTGATTTGGATGTAAATACCCTCAAATTAAAGCTGAAAGTCTGCAGTTAAAGCACATCTTGTTTGTTTCATTTCAAATCCATTGTGGTGGTGTATAGAGCCCAAAAGATTAGAATTGTGTCGATGTACCAATATTTATGGACCTGACTGTATTAGCACCTTCAGTAGTGCCTCCTGAAAGCCTGTCATCCGCTACCATACCACCCTCCAAAAAGTGATCTATTGCAATAGTAAAGAAAATAGTTGCTTGTGGAATTGTTAAAATTCATGTATTTTTATTTTTAGCTCTGTCCCATTGGACAGATTTCTCTGCATTTCCTGTTCAAAGGATGCAACAGGAAGTGAGAGGTAATCTATAGAGGGGAATTCTCCTCTTAGACAGTTGTCATTGGAATAAGTGTCTCCACTGCAAGATGTACCCTCTATTTGTGTTCTGGTAAAGACTATACCTGACTAAAGATACACTATATTAGCAAAAGTAATGGGACGCCTGCCTTTACATGCACATGAACTTTAATGGCATCCCAGTCTTATTCCGTAGGATTCAGTATTGAGTTGCCCCACCCTTTGCAGCTATAAAAGCTTCAACTCTTCTGGGAAGGCTGTCCACAAGGTTTAGGAGTGTGTCTATGGGAATGTTTGACCATTCTTCCAGAAGCGCATTTGTCGGGCACTGATGTGGACGAGAAGACCTGGCTCGCAGTCTCCGCTCAAATTCATCCCAAAGGTGTTCTATCAGGTTGAGGTTAGGACTGTGTGCAGGTCAGTCAAGTTCCACCACCCCAAACTCGCTTATCCGTGTCTTTATGGACCTTGCTTTGTTCACTGGTGCGCAGTCATGTTGGCATAGGAAGGGGCCATCCCCAAACTGTCCCCACAAATTTGGGAGCGTGAAAATGTCTCGGTATGCTGATGCCTTAAGAGTTCCCTTCGCTTGAACTAAGGGGCCAAGTGTGCACTGGACCAGTGTACAAAGCATGGTCCATAAAGACAAGGATGAGCGAGTTTAGGATGGAGGAACTTGACTGGCCTGCACAGAGGACTGACCTCAATCCGATAGAACACCTTTGGTATGAATTGAAGTGGAGACCGCGAGCCAGGCCTTCTTGTCCACATCAGCGCCTGACCTCACAAATGCGCTTCTGGAAGAATGGTCAAGCATTCCAATAGACACTCCTAAACCTCGTGGACAGCCTTTCCCTAAGAGTTGAAGCTGTTAAAGCTGAAAAGGGTGGGCCAACTCAATATTGAACCCTACGGACTAAGACTGGGATGCCATTAAAGTTCATATGCATGTAAAGGCAGGCGTCCCAATACTTTTAGTAATATAGTGTATATAAAGACTTAAAAGCAGACAAATGTATAGGTGAAAAACAAAAAAATATATATATATTTTTATTTTTATGATTCTTATTATTAGACTAGATACATATAGAGTCAGTCTGTGACAAAGCACTTTACAGTTAGATTGCCCGGAATGCCTTTTTACTTCACATTGCTTTCTTTCACAGGTGGACCAGTCTGGACTCTTCCTTCCATCAAGAGATTATTATTTGAATAAGACAACTAATGGAAAGGTTAGTCAGTATGTTCTGTCCTAGCTGGGGTCCAAAGACTTTAAAATGTTAGCTGTTGACACTGCTAGGTTTTACGTCACTTAGCATGAGTTCATTTTAAAGGATAATTGTTTTCAAGTATACTTTAATACAAAAGCTGGCACATGGGAACCTTTAAAATAAGTGGTCATAGCATATTTACTGTTTTAATAACTTGTATTCTAATATACGCAGTCAGACTTTAATCCCAATTAGTTTATGAATATTTCATAAATGGGATATATGGTGCATGATGTATTTTGTATTTCAGGAAGTTAAAGATGCCATACAGTATATTATGAAGCTAATAGTTTAAAGTGTCAGCGGTTTATGGGACAAAATGAAATGTACAGTTATTCCCTCCCGCATACAGAGTGGCTGCAGATATTTCTGTATTACAGGAAACAC
Source organism: Glandirana rugosa (assembly GCA_018402905.1). Classification (NCBI taxonomy): domain Eukaryota; kingdom Metazoa; phylum Chordata; class Amphibia; order Anura; family Ranidae; genus Glandirana; species Glandirana rugosa. The sequence continues at coordinate 122,330 of BLSH010515000.1, forward strand.
ACAGTGTGGTTTATTTACTAATGCATAGCTTCCAACTGTCCCCGATTTCCAGGGCCTGTCCCTCATTCGGAACAAAGTCCCTCTGTCCCGCTTTCCATCTCACTTGTCCCTCATTTTGGTCTGAATCTGATTTATATTGTTGTATATAAAATGCATTACATATTTATCAACAAGTGTTTCCCGGTGCTAAACCTTTCATCCATTTTCTAAATGGCTGCTTCCAAAAGCCAGTATAAAGGAATAATAGTGATAAAAAAGAACTTGTGGGTTTAATCAATAATTTTTTATTGTACAATTCTACTTTAAGGGGTCGTGGCAGGGGGTGTGTCTTATGCCTAAATACTTTTGCTAATAGATGTCCCTTATTCCCATCTCAGAAAGTTGGGAGGTATGACTAAAGGATTTGAGACTGTATTCACATTTCATATTGCTGTAACAGGTTTATACACAGTCATTGCAATATATACTATGTGTGTGTGTGTGTGTATATATATATATATATATATATATATATATATATATATATATTTATATTGTGGGGGGTTAGCTCATGGGGATCACTTTTCTAAGAAAAAGATTTAGCATGGAGGTCAGTTTCTTTAAAATCTGGCGGCTTGCCAGGTTTCTAATCACAGGTTTGCAAGGTCAAAACACAGAAGAAAGAAAAAAACACAGAAAACAAAACCTCGCCGTCCGGCGCTAAACTAAACAATAAGCTTCCTCTCTATACAGTGTGGGGCAGTCCCCGACACCCACAAAACATAAGCACAGTGCAAACCTTTGTCTTTGAGTCCAAATTAGCGTACTCAGGTTTTTCCCTCTGAGATCCAGGATAGAGCTCTCCTCTGCTCTCTTCCTGGTCACTAAATGCAAATGGAGAGGTGTTTGAGTGGACCAGAAAGTCCGGGCCGGAACCAGCTCTGCCGCGGTGGCTGGCAAAGGTCGTGAGGTATGCCTTCACATCATCCGCAGGTGTCATCTTCTGCATGTGGTAAGAAGCAAGTACCAACTTTGGTTCCATTGTCACTGGCGGTGCGGGTCCCTTCTTTAATTCCAACAGGGCCCCTGCAAATTGGCGACTCTCCTCTCGCTGAGCTGCAGCGGCCTCTGCGATTCAGAGGTTGGCTTCCTGCAGAGCTGCATGTTGTGCTACAATAGCCTGGCAACTCTCCTCTTGCTGAGCTGCAGCGATCTCTGCGACCTGGTGGTTGGTTTCCCGCTGGGCTGCATTGGCTTGCAGCAGGGCCTTTAACATTTCCTCCATCTTTAGAAAGTTGCCCGTATCCTCCATCACGTGTGGGAGGTTAGCTCGTGGGGATCACTTTTCAAAGAAAAAGATTCAGCATGGAGATCAGTTTCTTTAAAATCTGGCGGCCTCCCAGGTTTATTATCACAGGTTTGCAAGCTCAAAACACATAAGAAAGAAGAAAAAAAAAACAGAAAACAAAACCTCACCGTCTGGCGCTAAACTAAACAATTGGCTTCCTCTCTATACAGTGTGAGGCTGTCCCTGACACCCACAAAACATAAGCACAGTGCAAACCTTTGTCTTTGAGTCCAAATAAGCACACAGAGCTCACTCAGCTTTTCTCTCTGAGATCCAGGATAGAGCTCTCCTCTGCTCTCGTCCTGGTCATTAAATGTAGATGGAGAGGGGTTTGGATGGACCAGAAAGTCCGGGCCAGAACCACAGCTTTGCCACGGTGGCTGGCAAAACCCGGGCCAGACTCTCACTAGTCGCCTCAACGTGATGGCATGCGAGGCGACAAGTATCGCCTGTCCATTATGGCTCCACGCTTAACGTCACATATCCCCCCCTCTGCTCAAGCCCCTGGGGCGGAGCAACTGTCCCGACCATGCAGTGGGTCCAGGAAAGGCCATTGGCGTTATTTTAGAGCCTTCCGGCCCGGTGTTCCACATAACGTCACTATATATATATATATATATATATATATATACATATACATATACACAGTATCTCACAAAAGTGAGCACACTCCTCACATTTTTGTAAATATTTTATTATATTTTTTCATGTGACAACACTGAGGAAATCACACTTTGCTACAATGTAAAGTAGTGAGTGTACAGCTTGTATAACAGTGTAAATTTGCTGTCCCCTCAAAATAACTCAACACACAGCCATTAATGTCTAAACCTCTGGCAACAAAAGTGAAAGTGTCCAAATTGGGCCCAATTAGCCATTTTCCCTCATGTCATGTGACTTGTTAGTGTTACATGGTCTCAGGTGTGAATGGGGAGCAGGTGTGTTAAACTTGGTGTTATCGCTCTCACTCTCTCATACTGATCCCTGGAAGTTCAACATGGCACCTCATGGCAAAGAACTCTCTGAGGACCTGAAAAAAAAATTGTTGCTCTACATAAAGATGACCTAGGCTATAAGAAGATTGCCAAGACCCTGAAACTGAGCTGCGGCATGGTGGCCAAGACCATACAGCGGTTTAACAGGACAGGTTCCACTCAGAACAGGCCTCGCCATGGTCGACCAAAGAAGTTGAGTGCACGTGGTCAGCATTATATCCAGAGGTTGTCTTTGGGAAATAGACGTATGAGTGCTGCCAGCATTGCTGCAGAGGTTGAAGGGGTGGGGTTGACAGTCTGTCAGTGCTCAGACCATACGCCGCACACTGCATCAAATTGGTTTGCATGGCTGTCGTCCCAGAAGGAAGCTTCTTCTAAAGATGATGCACAAGAAAGCCTGCAAACAGTTTGCTGAAGACAAGCAGACTAAGGACTCGGATTACTGGAACCATGTCCTGTGGTCTGGTGAGACCAAGATAAACTTATTTGGTTCAGATGGTGTTAAGTGTGTGTGGCGGCAACCAAGTGAGGAGTACAAAGACAAGTGTGTCTTGCCTACAGTCAAGCATGGTGGAGGGAGTGTCAAGGTCTGGGGCTGCATGAGTGCTGCCGACACAGGGGAGCTACAGTTCATCGAGGGAACCATGAATGCCAACATGTACTGTGACATACTGAAGCAGAGCATGATCCCCTCCCTTCGGAGACTGGGCCGCAGGGCAGTATTCTAACATAACTACCCCAAACTGCCCCAAACGACCACTGCCTTGCTAAAGAAGCTGAGGGTAAAGGTGATGGACTGGCCAAGCATGTCTCTAGACCTAAACCCTATTGAGCATCTGTGGGGCATCCTCAAGCAGAAGGTGGAGTAGCGCAAGGTCTCTAACATCCACCAACTGAGTGATGTCATCATGGAGGAGTGGAAGAGAACTCCAGTGGCAACCTGTGAAGCTCTGGTGAACTCCATGTCCAAGAGGGTTAAGCAGTGCTGGAAAATAATGGTGGCCAAACAAAATATTGACACATTGGGCCCAATTTGGACATTTTCATTTAGGGGTGTACTCACTTTTGTTGCTAGCGGTTTAGACATTAATGGCTGTGTGCTGAGTTATTTTGAGGGACAGCAAATTTACACTGTTATACAAGCTGTACACTCACTACTTTCCATTGTAGCAATGTGTAATTTCTTTATTGTTGTCACATGAAAAGATATAATAAAATATTTACAAAAATGTGAGGGGTGTACTCACGTTAGTGAGATACTGTATCTATATATATATATATATATATATATATATACATTATAATACCTTTTCTTTTTTTATAAGTGACCACATAACCTCTGTTCTCAGCTGCATAAGGGGCTTAGAGAGCTAGGGGTGTAGAAACAGCAGCAGATTCATCTTCCTAATGAATGGGGTCATGTTAGCGCCAGTGTTAATTTCGTTGACTAAAACCGACTATTTTCGTCTACTGACTTAATACCATTTTAGTCTACTAAGATACGACTAAAACTAAAACAACTGAGATGACTAAAATAAGACCAAGACTAAAACTAAATTGAAATTTGACATTGAAATCAACACTGCATGTACATACCTCAATACCATAAATAATAACATATTCGATTTTTCACTGCAGCAGTATATAATGAGTTAGGAAATTGTACAGAAATTCTTAAATAATGCATTTAACTACACCCATTCGATTTTAGACGACTAAAATTATTTTAGTCAAATAAAATGTTCTGTAGATTTTAGTCGACTAAATTGTCCTGGAGATTTTAGTAGACTAAAATGGACCTTTTAGTCAACTAAAATGTCCTGGAGATTTAGTCGACTAAATATGACTAAAGTTAAAACAATTGCAGAAGACTAAAATGGGACTAAAACTAAAATGGCATTTTAGTCCTAAGACTAAGACTAAAATGAATCGAAATTTGCCGCCAAAATTAACATTGGATGCTTTCTAACACAAGTACATGGTACAACAGACACATATCAGGAGTATGAAATGTTGGGGTAACATATTCTTTTACCTGGCCACTGGACACTTGAACCCCCTTCCTAACCAGACCAATTTTCAGCTTTCAGTGCTCTCACACTTTGAGGCTGGGTTCACACTTGTCCAACAAACGGACCAACATTGTGAGCACAAGTCGCATTACGTCAAAAAATCAATGTTTCCCTATGAGAGCCGTCTTAACTGATCCGACACAAGTCAGTCCGACTTTGAAAAAGGTTCCTGTACTACTTTGGTCCTACTTCAGCCCATTGAATGTCATTGAAGTAGGATCAAAGTCGGATCCTTGTTCTAACCATACGACTTGTGACATCCGACTTGGTAATTACAGCAGCAGTAAAAGGAATTTATCTCACACTGGGATTGTTTTGATTGGTGAAAGTCACTATCTCAAAGTCGGAGCAAAATCTTATCTTGTTCATTCAAGTCAGATGGAAGTAGGACCAAAGTAGGACAGACGTAGATCCGATGTTGCAGGGCAAAGTAGGATCAAAAGTCTGACCGCCTTTGTGTCCGATAGTGTAAACCCAGCCTTAATGACAATTATTCAGTCATGCAACACTGTACCCATATGAAATGTTTGTCCTTTTTTCACACAAATAGAGCTTTCTTTTGGTGGTATTTAATCACCACTGGGTTTTTTATTTTTTGAACTGTAAATAAAAAAAAGACTGAAAATTTTGTAAAAAAAAATGTGGCAAATTAGTAATCTTTCTTCAAAATTTATTTGGTAAAAATAACCCAAATCGGTGTATATTATTTGGTCTTTGTGAAGGTTATAGAGTCTACAAGCTATGGTGGCAATCATTGACAGTTGATCACACCTGATGCACTGATGGCCTATCAAAATTCTTGAGACACTAACAAGTCAGGAAAGTACAAATACCCCCAAATGACACTTTTTGGAAAGTAGGTATTCCAAGGTATTTAGTAATATGCATGGTGGGTTTTTGAAGTTGTAATTTTTTCCCACAATTCTTTGCAGAACGAAGATTTTTTTTTCCCACAAAATTGTCAAATTTAATAGGTTATTTCTCACACATGGCAAGCCATATGCCACTTGCAACTACACTCAAACACATTCTGGTACTCCTCCTTAGTATGGCGATACCACATATGTGAGACTTTTACACAGCCTGACCACATACAGAGGCCCAACATGCAGGAAGCAACATTAGGCATTCTAGGGACATAAATTACACAGATAATTTCCTGACTACCTATCACACTTTTGAAGGCCCTGGAGCACCAGGATAATGGAAATGCCCACACAATTACCCCATTTTGGAAAGCAAACACCCAAACATATATAAGCCCTTTAAACATGTAATTTTTTTCCACAAGTTTTTGGAAAATGTGGAGAGAAAATGAAAAAAAGCATTTTTACGGGCTCTGACAGTGGTGCTGATGAGGATCCACTAATAGGGCACTGTAGTGGCACTGATGAGCACTGTAGTGGCACTGATGAGCACTGTAGTGGCACTAATGAGCACTTTAGTGGCACTGATGAGCACTTTAGTGGCACTGATAAGCACTCACTGATGGGACTGTAGGGCACTGATGTGCACTGTAGTGGCACTGATGGTCACTGATGAGCACTGAAAGGCACTCACTGATGGCACTGATAAGCACTCATTGATGGACACTGTAGGGCACTGATGTGCACTGTAGTGGCAGTGATGAGCACTGTAGTGGCACTGATAGGCAATGGAAGGCACTGATGAGTACTGTAGTTGCACAGTAGGACACTGTAGTGGCACTGATGAGCAGTGTAGTGGCACTGATGAGCACTGTGGTGACACTGTAGGGCACTGATGAGCACTGTAGTGGCACTAATGGCACTGTATGGGCACTGATAGCACTGTAGAGGTACGGATGGCACTGTAGGGGCACTGATGGCACTGTAGGGGCACTGTGATTGGCCCTTTACCCCGATCCGTGATTTGCTGGGTCCCGAGAAGTGCGAGCTCAGGAGGACATCATATGAGGGCCTCCCAGAACTAGCTAGCTGTGCTTTAGCCATCAGTCAGCTATAGCGCGGTTGGCAATTGGTTAATTTACTACAGAAGGAAAGTTAATGCTATTGTTCACTTTCCAAAGTGCCATGCATAGTAACGCATTTTTATGAGTTGTATTCCATAAAAATGCAGGTGTGTTTTCTCAGTGTCCTTTCATTGAGCCCGCGTTGATCAGTGCATATCAGCGCACCTCAATGCACCTGGTGGATAAGTTAAAGTGGTTGTAAACCTCAGACATGAAATCTGAACAAAGCATATTTTTCTTTAGTGTGTACTTGTCTCAAGTAAGTTTTCCTGACAACAAGAGAAAAAAGATGAAATGGGAGGGATCTCCAGCTGATTGACAGTCTCAGCTCTGTTCCTGTGAGCTGTGTGTGTGTGGGGCGGGGTGTCTCTTTCCTCCAATCAGCTCTCAGAACTCTCCTCACTGAGCTCTGCAGAGTGTAACTTCAGCTCTCTGCCCCCTTTTTTTCTGACAGCTCAGACAACTTTGTACATTCTGGACTTTGAACGGATGTAGAAAAGAGAAGGCTGTAGATGAACAGATACAACATATGTTTGAGGATTTGTTTTGCCTCTGTGTATCACCTGAGTTCAGTCACTTCACTGGGTATATGTAAGGGTTTACAACCACTTTAAAGCTGTGTTCACTTTTTTAATTTCCCCATTTTTTCATGATTCTGTATTCAAAGTACACGCCGCTTCAATTCATCCACTAAGCCAAGTGAACATTCACTTTGCAAAGTGAATATTCTCTACTTTTTTATAGTAAAGCAACACCATTGTGTGAACTCAGTTTTGTGCTGTCTAATGATGTAACGTAGCATACTTTAGCCACTTCCTTACTGGGCACTTAAACCCCCCTCCTGCCCAGACCAATTTTTGGCTTTCAGCACTGTCACATTTTGAATGACAATTGCACATTCGTGTGACGTTGTACCCAAACTAAATTTATATCATTTTTTTCCTACAAATAGAGCTTTCTTTTGGTGGTATTTGAT
>BLSH010515000.1:137329-149494 GCA_018402905.1 Glandirana rugosa
CTGACTCGTCTCCTTCCCAAGGTCTCTGTTCTATCACCCTCAACAAAATGGACGGTTGGTACCGGTCTAGATCGGCCAGACTACGTTCCCACGTCATTTTTTTACAGTGCCCCGTCTCCTACCCCCCAGTTGTCCCGTCACATGTCTTTGTCCTTGGTAATCCCACAACATGTCCCCCAGTCGTCCCGTCTCCTGTCCCCCGCCGTCCGGTCACACATCACCCAGTCGGCCCGTCTCCTACCCTCCAGTCGTACACTCACATGTCACAGTCATCTCGTTTCTTATCCCCAGTCTTGCCATACTGACCCCTGTACACTCCCCTGTTGACCACCCATCCTCTGCCGTACTGACCTCTGTCCTCCTCCTTGCTAACCCCTGTCCTTGGCTCTACTGACCCCTGTCCTCCACCCAACTGACCCCTGTCTTCCGCCCTACTGACCCCTATTCTTTGCTCTACTGACACTGTACACTCACATGCTGACCTCCCATCCTCTGCCCGGCTGACCCACTACACACTGGCCTGCCGCCCCCTGTCCTCTGCCCTGCTGACCCCCTGTACAACACCCTAATGGTTCCTGTTTCTGTACACTGCCCTGTTGACCCCCCATCCTCTGCCCCGTGACATTTTTTTACTGCACCCTTGCATCAGACCGGCTAGATCTGGCCATGGTTGGCAGGTAAAACAACTCCCACTATCTTGTCTCTGGAACCCTTCCTCTGCTCAGTCAGGGGGAATCCCGATATCAGGGGCTACAGAAACCTTCAGGGCACCATAAGGTCGCAGCCTACGCTGACGACTTGATCTTCTTTGTGTCCTCCCCGGGAATCTCCCTGCCGAACATCTTGGAGGCATTACAGGTCTATGGGGAACTCTCAAACTATAAGATTAATGTGGCCAAGTCGGCTGCCCTGAATATAACGTCCCCTTCGTCCGAAGTCCACAGACTCGTCCTTCGCGTTTTATTGGACAAGTGCCCCCATTAAGTCCCTGAGGATTCACATTACTCCCCGACCTGGCAGACTTGTACATGGCCAATTACATCCCCTTACTTCACAAACTGAAAGCAGAACTCCAACACTGATTCTGACATGGTTCGGGCGCTGCGCAGCGGTCAAGATGACCATCCTCCCAAGGATCTTATTCGTATTGCAAGCCATCCCGATTCGGATCCCGTCGGGGTTCTTCAAACAACTAAGGGCGTTGTTCAGGGATTTTATTTGGTCCCGCAGGTCAGCCAGAATCAAACTGCAGAACCCGTCGCTTCCAAAGGTCAAAGGGGGCCTGGGATTCCCTGACTTGTTTAATTACTTCAGAACCGCACACCTCTCACGGGTGGTGGACTGGCACTGTAATGCTGACTCTAAACAATGGGTAGCAATGGAAATTGAAGAGGCCTCCCTGCCCCTCTTATCCTCAACTTGGCTCCAGTCACGGCCCCAGAGGACATGAGAGAGCATCCGTTGATCGGGGCGACGTTGGAGGTGGTGGGAGCGATCCTCCGCTCTTCGGACCTCGGTAATCCAGACTTCATTCCGGGCCTGACAAGTAGAGGGGTACAGAGATTAGCTCGACAAGGGAAATCATGGGTGGGTGATGTGTGGCCACGGGGCAGACTGCCCTCCCTGGTAAACATAGCTGAGCTGCTAGACCCCCCGATCGATAACCTAAGTTTTTACCAAATTAAACACTTTTTGCAGTCCCTACAGAGGGCCCGCTACGAACCCCACGACCTCACCCCCTTCAAGACGCTCTGTAAGGCAGGGGAACCTGTTAGGCATACCTTGGCTCTTTTATATGGGTTTCTGTCAGCTTCCGCTGGGGAGCCGCCCCGACCTTTGTTCGGTGCTGGGAGAGGGACCTAGGCAGGCAATTCACACTCTCACAGGTCGACAAAATACTCCTTTTGGAGCACAAATCATCCTTGGCAAGCCAGTACCAGGAGGTGGGGCATAAGATCCTCACCCGATGGTACAGGGTACCCCAGGTACTCCATCAGATGAATAGATCCACTCCAGACGAGTAGGGGGCACGATCCTTCACATATTCTGGTCCTTACGACCCTTCTGGGAGGAGGTGCCAGCCACCATCAAAAGCCTAACGGCGGTCGAGCTAGAAAGCGACCCGGCCGCATGTCTTCTTCACCTGACGAAAATGCCTCTCCGGAAATATAAGAAAACCCTTACGATGCAGCTACTCAACGTGGTGAGGGCACGCGTGCCGGGATTGTGGAAACAGACTCAGCCCTAGACTAGGGCCTTGTGGTTCTCCAGGGTTAACCACGTTCACCGAATGTAGGAGCTGACCGCCTGCTTATCCAATATGGAGGAACAGTTCAGGGAAAAATGGAGACCCTGGAGATACTTTACTGGAACGGAAGCCTACCTGCGAGAAGTAGCTTGACTCACTTTATCACTACAGTCTATCTTGCATAACCCTAAAGGGTTTACGATCTCTGAGTGTAGATGACCTATTTGCTCCCCTTGACGTGAGAACCCCTGCCCCCCCCCATTTTTTTCCCTCTTTCCTTCCTCTTTCTACCCCCTCCGCCCCCTTTCCTTCTTCTAATTTTACCTTTTATTTCTGTATTCTGGGTTTTGATTGCATTGTTTCTATGTGATAGGTAACAACTGAAGGTTACCGCAGAAAACTTTTAGTGTTCCAGATGGGGGGGGGGGGGTGCGCCGCCAGAAGTCGCTCTTGGCAGCTGCCAGGTGTTTTGAGGAGGACTCCCGGGCTCGCACCACCCTCCAAGCTGTTTTTACAATTTGCAGATCCCCTATCTCTGGACCAGGGACAGACGAGCCCCCAGTCGGCTACTGGAAGTATTCATCAACGTTGTAGCATAATCACTATGTAATTGTTCTTGCGCTCTCGAATCTCTAATTCTGTTTTACCGACACAATCTCTTTTGTTTTATATATGATGCACAGCAATACAGTGCAGTATTTGTATCTGTTGGACCTTGTTGACTCAATAAAAGAATTAAAAAAAAAAAAACTCCCACATTAGAATTTAATCTGTGTATGTAGCAGTTTGCCTTATGGCTCAGCTTTAACAATGAAGGGGCAGGAGTGAATTTGAGATGTTTATGTATGAAGAAATGAAGGGGTCTGAGGGTAGTTAATAGATGAATAGAGTAAATGTGTGGCACCAGTCCAGTGGCTACAAGACCCAGTCCTTTGTTATGTTTTAGCCTCATATTAGTCAGTGTGCAATTTTATGACATCTGGAAAGAACAAATGTTGTCCACAGATTCTGATCATGTGATAACTAGCTGCAAGAAAAATAAGGTATAAGGACCACCTATGTGTGTACATTTAATCAATCTACTTGCTGACCACCAATCATCACTTTTATCAGAATTCAGTAATCTTCTTTAACTAGTAAATAAAGGATATAGAAATGTTTTTTTTTAATTACAAGGGAACACAGGAGGGTGGGAAAACTGAAGACTGATGTCAACATCCATGTACAGAGCTCTGCAATGATAATCTTTGTCTGATGTTTTAGGCAGATGCCATATATGACATGATTGGATTTCCTGACTTCATTCTGGACACAAAAGAACTGGATGAGGTGTATGATGGGGTAAGAAAAGATTAGATAAAAGGAAAAACTCACATGTGGATCTTATAATTGAATTGACAGTAATGTTGTTTTTTTTCCCCTATCTTTTTACTCCCAGTTTGAAGTGGCTGATGACTCTTTCTTTCAGAACATGTTGAATTTCTATAACTTTTCAGCCAAACTAATGGCTGAACAATTAAGGAAGCCACCAAATCGAGAACAGTAAGAATGCTTTAAGATTTGATTCTATGGACAGATTGATTTACACATGCTTTAGTTTCACACTTTGCTGGTTTCCCAGCGGCCGTGTTTGCGCAGGCACAGCAGCCTATTTTTTTAATTGGCTGATGTACTTATGGAAAATGCAGGGAAAGGGTCCCTGCATCTTTTTCGAAATCACAACCACAGGGAAACTGCATAATGCTATCCAGTTCCCAGCACAGAAACAAAAAATAACTTGCTTGCCACATCTGCCTATCCCGTATGTATTGTTTATACAGCTGTCATGTACTGAAGCACAGAATAGGTATTTATGTTTCTAATATTTTTTGCAGATGGAGTATGACACCCCAGACTGTCAATGCCTATTACCTGCCAAATAAGAATGAAATAGTCTTTCCAGCAGGCATACTTCAGGCTCCATTCTATGCTCCTACACATCCAAAGTACGTATTTTGAGCTTACTAGCTGAACAATGCCTATTGTCAAATACTACGCAGGTAACAGAAATCAGCATTTGGTGTCACTGCAATGTCTTTACTTGCTTTAAATATACATATATTGTATTAAAAACATTTCTCTACTTTAATAATATTCAACATATTATCATAGGAGAAAAATACCTGATTCTCTAAACAGTAAATTAAATGTATTTTGATCTGCAAGCATGTAAAAGAGAATCAAATGAATATAAATAATTACGAACCTTGGAATACAATCCATTTGGTATTTCAGTGCTCTAGCAGTTTTTAGTGCTGCTGCTTGAGGCACATTATTAGGTAAGTATGCTGCTATAGACGTTAGTTCTTTGTTATAAATTAGGCTCATGTTAATCAGGTATTAGGGGGATTAAGGCTATGGTTTTCTAAGTTACAGCGTTCCTGTCAGCAAAAAGTCACTTGATGCTCCATATCGTTTTGCAAAGTGTAGTCAGTATTGCTCCAAGTGGATCTGCCCTTGTCCACAATAAGTAGCCTGATGTTTGCCCAGATCACCACTGCATGCAATAGTCCAAACATAATAATGGATGATGGAACAAAAGCATAGATTCTTTATTGCATTAGGTTAAGGTTCATACAAGAAGCTGCAAGAGTCTTACATGTTTCACTCTAAGCAGCACTTACTCATGAGTCTTCCACTGTTGTGTTTGAACTGCTGCCAAAACCATACCTCCTAAAAGAAGAGGAATATATTAGATGTACTTTTATGTTGGCCCAGGCCGTGAAATGCTGCCGCCTTGCTGTAGGTACTGTATTTAACTAGATGAATGGGGAATTCACCTGTTTCCCCCACCACAAATGGCGGTTCCTGCCACCAGCTTGTACTTTCTGTAGTGACATAAGACCCGGCAAGAGGAACCACTGTGTGTGACGGGGAAGGGGGTATTCTGCACAACCAGAGTTGTACAATACTTGCAGCTGCCTAAGAGCAGTGAAGCAGTGGCATTCTGAGATACTGACAACCAGAAAGGAAATTATATTTGTGCTTCTTTTGAAAATACTAGTTGCTTGACTGTTAAGCTGATCGTACATAGATCGAAATTTGCCCAGTTGAGCAGGAGCCAGCCAAATTTCAATCGGTGTTGATAGTAGCGTTTTGTTCAGCAGAAGCTGGTCTTTAGACCAGTTTCTATGGAACTGACCTGCTGTAAAAGCAGCATTCAATAAACCCATGTAGCCAAGAGCTGATCAGTGTATTCTGCCGGCGAGGGAGTCTCGCTGTCAGAATACAGAGACACAGTGGGTTAGATTTCCCCATCCATCTAGAATGTGTGGATGGGGAAATCGTTGTTTTCATTCAGCTGGGTTTCAATACTTCAAGCCATCAACCTGAAACAAGAATACAGGTCAAGGGTTTTATAGAAATTGTCCATATCTGCATATTTGTTTAAGGTAAATAACGCAATGAATTGAACCCAGAAGGTCAGTATTTCAGCTAGGCTGCTAGTGTTTTCAGCAATGGCAGCCTATATGTTTCCCTCATTACAAGTTTACTTAAAATATGGGGGAGAAGGTGAAATTTAAGGGTCAGGATAGGTGTTGGTTGAGGCCTAAGTTACGTGAAATTGACTCTGCTAGTAAGCGCATTAAATTAAGCCAAGACTGTAAAAACATAATAATTTGACATACCTTGAAGTGTTGGTAACATGCAAATCCTGGATATCTGCAACACAGCAGAGCTTTAAGACATGGGCCCCAGAAAAGTATACATACATCACCTTCTTTGACAGGCTAATTTTACGTATTGAAGAACTTCATCCTCACCTATTTTGGCCCATCTGCTTATGCCTCTGGTGCACGGTTAAAAGCTATGTTGTAATTTTCTCCCCTCAACACTGTGTGTCTCCTCATTTTCATTAAAAATGAATTGCAGCAGGCACACTTCCTGTTTGCAGATGACCAGTCTCCTGCAAGACTGTGGGTTCAGGGGGTGTCAATCACAGCTGGTGCATACAACCCCCAAAGAGCCAGTTTCATTTGGATCAGAGTTACTTCTGAGCCTATCCCCTCTGTACACTGAGTCGTATCTTGGACTGAGGATCTGCAGCTAACAACAATTACAGAGATTAATATCAATTATTATTATCCATTTAATTTTTTTGATTATTATGTGAACCCCACCAATTTTACCAATGTACCTTGTGCTATAGATCTAATATTTTTAGTGGGGTTTCCCTGAGACCTGAAATCAATTTCATGGGTTCCTCTTTAGTAAACAGGTTGAAAAGACTGCCTTAGGGTTTTTTTTTACTGTTAGCAATATTTTAGATGTTATAAACACCCGAAGTGTTACTAAACCCACAACAGTAAAATCTGTCTGTATCTGCAGAATAGCATCACTTGTTATTCTCACTGTGGAACTTAATCCTCTGCATTGTGTAAAAAGGCTCTTTGATCCTGTATGGACAGATCTTTCCCTCCTGCACTGTCTCTCTTGGCAAGGCCAGATAATACACAGTGAGGGTAGTCCACCTGCACATGCTCAGTTTGGTCTCTATTGCTGGAGAGAACATTTCCTTGTTCTCAGAGCTAGCCAGGTCACATGATATTGACATCACACATGTGAGCGTGTATATAGGCTATAGTGGAAATCTCCTCCTACTTGAAAACTGAGCACTGGGCAGACCCTGCAGTTTATCATATGTGACCGTGGTATACAGATCAACCAAAAAGGTATATAGTGGCAGTATTTTAATGTAAAAAGATTTATAAGCTGTGGGCACTGTGGGCACTGGGGGGGGGGGGGGCAGATGGATTATTTTCATATTACTGGATTTAGTAACACTTTAAGCAAATGTTAGAATTTATTTTTCCACAGGTATTTAGTGCACATTATATCAAAGCAAACACCAGTTACTATGTTCAAATTAGGGGCATACTTGGAAGGGGTGTAAAAAGGCCACTAACGTTTTTCGCAGTATCTAAAGTCACGGGAAAAACTAAATCAAAACTGCCAAAAAATCAAAAACTGAATCAAAACGACTCCATTCTATGAACCAGATATTGGCTCTGCAATCCAATCACTATATGCATGTTCCAATCTCTGTTTATCTGAAAAAAAGTTTCAGATGGAAACAGATGCAACATGCATTTAGCAAACATAATGACAATTTAAAATGTTGATCATGTCATTGCTATGTCTTTCTATGGTAATTCTATATCAGAAAGCAGGGGCTAATCTTTAAATTATCACTTGCTTTTTTCACCACTATTCTACTGACCTTTATTGCCATTAAGATCTAAACCACATCACTAATACCACACAAAGCTGTTCTTTTGCATTTCTAGTGCATGTCTCCTCTCACTCATGCTTTTGTTTCCTCTTCTTCAGGGCTCTAAATTTCGGGGGTATTGGGGTGGTGATGGGACACGAACTGACGCATGCATTTGATGATCAAGGTTTGTGACAAATTGTGCAGTCAGATGATCTGTAGCTAGAAGTGGTGTTCAGGGTGATTGATAGATGTCATTGTTTTGAATGTTTTATTTTTATCTGGCATTACTGATTTAGCAGTTCAAGGTAATGTAAGAAAATAACGGCACACATTAGGCTTAATTTACACATTTTTAACATAAAACTAAACTTATTTTGAAAGGAAAAAAACACTATCAAGCTGTGCAAATAGTATGTTGTCCAATGTAACTTAAGGTAACAGCACTTCAAATGCCTGAAATTACTCTTTAGTTACAACGTCAAATACAGGTACTGAATGACAACTAGGGATGTTAAGTCAGTATACAGTATGCTGAAGCAATGAACATATGAGTAATGAATAAAGAGACTTTTGGGGCATTTGATGTACTGCTGCCTCTTGTCACTTTATAGAGTATATATAGGAGAACTGGATTTGCCATCTCAAGCTAAAAGGGAGATGATTTGAGCAGAGCATCCTTCTATCATTAATTCCAAATAAGCTGTGTTTACTATTCAGATGTACAGAAATGTAGTGTTAGACATGATTACATGACATTAATCATCATCAACATCTGCCATCCTATTCAATTTACAAAAAAAAATATTGTTACAAAAGGTCTTCATTTAATTTTCTAGCTGTGGGGCTTTCTAGCTGTGGGGCAAGATTTATTGATACAAAAGGTCTTCGTTTCATTTTCTAGCTGTGTGTAAATGACATTTATCTGCTTTTCTGCATGCTAAAAACTCAAAGAAAACAGTTTTAACAGGTAAGTGGTTCTAAGCTGGTCACAGGCGGATCCAAATTTGGCCGGTTCCACAAATAGCAACCTAATTTCGATTCATCTATGGGCAGGCTGTCAGGTTTTTTTGCCAGATCACTGCCAGCCACTATAGCAGCAAGCAGTGATCATTGTATTCTGCAGGTGAGGAAGGCTCCCCACGAACAGAACACAAAAGCACTGTGGGAGGGGGACTGACTGTGTTGATGGGGAAATCAAGCAATTTTCTTTTCTTCTACCCGTGGCTGAAAGAAAACAAATTGCATACTGTATGGCCTGCCAAGATAGATAGATAGATAGATAGATAAAATGACTTACCTTTAATGAAGTATGTCCCATGATGCGCAGGCTGATGCATTTTGTAGAAATCTTCCCTGTCCTCTTCCTCCTGCTGAACTTTCAGCGTTGTGGGAATTAACAGCTCCGGACTCAACTGTACTAAAGGTGATCTGATGGGGACATGCCCCCTCCTGTCCACTCCTTCATTGAGAAATGTTCTATTCTGGTTACACTGCCTACAACACGATCTGTGAATAGGAAAGTCTGATCAGTCAGAGGATTTTCTCCCCCAATCACAGATCGTGCTACGGGCAGTGTAATTAGTGGAGCAACATTTCTCAGTGAGGCTAGGTTCACACTAGTGCAGTGCAATTTTGATCTGATTTTCAATGCAATTTTGTAGTGCATCTGCGGTGCAACCTGGGGCGTTTTTGGCCAGCAGGGATGACTCATTGGTTGTTAACCACCTCCCACCCGGCCACTGTATATATATACGGTCGGGTGGGAGCCTCACCGTTCTGACAGGAAGTTAATTTACGTCCTGCAGAACGGGTGCCCGCAGCACGGCCAAAGGCGCGATCCTGTGATCATTATGATCACAGGATCCAGCCGAGCACAGATCGGGATATGGGCGACGTGATTGGCCCTCCCGATCATGTGACGGCTGTGTCCAATCTCTGTGACAGTTCTCCCCCTGCCAAGCTCAGTGAGAGCTCAGTGCAAGGGGGGTAGGGGGGAAGCTGCAGCTCTGTGACAACTCTCTGTATGAAGATGATTTCATACAGAGAGCTCTCACAGATCGCCCCCCACACAGTGCACCAAGCACCACTGATACATACATGTCAGTGTCCCCATAAAACAGTCCCCAAAACATCTGTATGTCCCCCATCACATCTGTCACAGTCCCCAAAACATCTGTATGTCCCCATCACATCTGTCACCATACACAAAACATCTGTCTGTCCCCGTCACATCTGTCACAGTCCCCAAAACATCTGTCTGTCTGCCATCACCAAATAAACCCCGATTTGGGTTATTTTTACCAAAGAAATGTAGCAGTATAATTTTTGGTCAAAATGTATTAAGAGAAATTACTTATTTGCAAAATTTTATAACAAAAACAAAGAAAAATGCATTGTTTTTGAAAATTTTCAGTCTTTTTTAATTTTGTAGCGCAAAAAATAAAAAACCCAGAGGTGATTAAATACCACCAAAAGAAAGCTCTATTTGTGTGAAAAAAATGATAAAAATGTCATATGGGTACAGTGTTGCATGACCACGCAATTGTCATTCAAACTGCAACAGCGCTGAAAGCTGAAAATTGGTCCGGTAAGGAATGGGGGTTTAAGTGCCCAGTATTGAAGTGGTTAAAGAGCCAGCACCTGCCAATGTCCTAACAATGATGAGTCATTATATAAATGCAAATACCGCGCTAAAAGTAACAACCTGTGCTACAGGTGCTAAAACACAATCGTGCAGGAACCCAATTGTGCAAAAAAACATACAATATATAATAAAACATAAATTGTGAATTAAATAATAAATAAATTGTGAATTAAATAAATAAATAATCACACAGCTGCTGCTTTAAATAAAAAATCAAAGATAAAGTGAACACTCGTGTAATAAGTCCAGTGTTAGCAGCGCTTCCAGAGTAATATGGTAGATTACAAAGTAAATAATGATATTAAATGTTCAGTGAAAAAGTGCCAGTGCCAGTGCCAGGAAAAATAAATTGCCCGTGCTGGAACCAAAACTTCTTAAACTTATATAAATAATCTTCAATCAGTGTCCTCCACCTCTGTTCACCACGTGCAAAAAGGTAAAAATTGGAGGCTCACCAGAAATATGGATAAACAACGCCTTTGGGTATATCTGTGGGGAACTCAGCATAGGACCATCACACCCAGAATGTATGCTTCCAATCCAACACTGCAGGAGCACTCAAGCCAGCTTGTGCATAATTGCAATCACATCCAGGGGATTCCTTCACCAATATACCTCCAAACAGACACCTCCACAAGCTGTAGCTGATCAGCTCACATCGCCATGAGGAGAAAGATCAAAAAGACACCCCTCATAGTGTATCACTTTTTAAAATTTTAGCTCATTTATTCAAACATATATTGCGCTTACATTTAAACAGTTTCAACAGGACATTCTATGTGCATAAGGTACGCAGGTTACCAAACAGCAGTGGTACGTCCGAATCCTCCTCTCCTCTCGGCGTCCCGGCTGCTGGTGACTCAATCAACCTCAGGTTGCCGTGTGGCCACGCCCCTAACGTTTCGTCACTTCCTGACTTGATCACAGGGGGATGACAATTGAATGACAATTGCGCGGTCAGGCAACACTGTACCCAAATTACAGTTTTATATTTTTTCCCCACAAATAGAGCTTTCTTTTGGTGGTATTTAATCACTGCTGGGTTTTTATTTTTTGCTAAACAAACTAAAAAAGACCGAAAATTTTCCAGTTTGTTATAAAATTCTGCAAACATGGAATTTTCTCCTTCATTGATGTGCGCTGATGAGGTTGCACTGATGGGCACTGATAGGCTGCACTGACTAGCACTGATAAGGCGGCACTGATGGGCACTGATAGGTGGTACTGATTAGGCGGCACTGGTAGCCACTGAGAGGTGGCATTGATGGGTGGCACTGATGGGCGGTACTGAAGGGCACTGGTAGGTGGCAATGAAGGGCATTGGCACTGAAGGGCACTGATAGGTGTCACTGATAGGTGTCACTGATGGGCACTGGTAGGTGACACTGATGGGCAGCACTAATAGGTGGCACTGATGAGCACTGATTGGCATTGATAGGTGGCACTGGTGGGCACTGATAGGTGGCACTGGTGGGCACTGGTAGATGGCACTGGTGGGCACTGATTGGCAGCACTGATATGCACTGGCAGGTGGCACTGGTGGGCACAGATGAGGTGGCGGCGGCTCTCCGTGTTTGGGAGCGATGTCCCTCTGACAGAAGCCGATGATCGGCTGTTTTTTTCTCTGATTACCGATCTTCTGTTTACATCACGTGATCAGCTGTCATTGGCTGACAGCTGATCACGTGGTAAGGGGCTGGAATCAGAGAGCACACCGCATGCGCCCCGCAGGGGGTTCCCAGACAGCAAATGCTTCATGTACGTCCTCCCGGCAATTGAGACCCTCGCTGTAGCCGTATTTCGGCTATAGCGTGGATGGGAGGGGGTTAAAAAAACAGCGTGGGGTTCCCTCCCCAATCCATATCAGGCCCTTCGTGTCTGGTATAGATTTTAAAGGGAAGCCAATGCCAACAAAAAAAAAAAGGCATGCCCCCCCCCCCCCAAATCCATACCAGACACTTATCTGAGCATGCAGCCCAGCAGGCCAGGAAAGCCCCCCCCCCCCCCCCCCATACCAGT
>BLSH010515000.1:149504-162866 GCA_018402905.1 Glandirana rugosa
GGTACACCTACTCCTGTTCCCGGAGAAGGGGTCAGTCCCTCGACATGGGGGGGCTGCTCTGGCAAGGAACCTTGTCCCCATGTTGATAAGGACAAGGGCATCTTCCCTACAACCCTGGCCTGGTGGTTGTGGGGGTGCGGGGTAGCTTATTAGAATCTAGCAGCCCCCAGATCCCAGCCCCCCATGTGGATGAGTAAACTGTCTTGTGTTTTTATTTACTTTGGACTTTTTTTGTAAATGAGTAGGGGTACTATGGGGTCCCTATACTCATTTCCATAGGGGGGCAGGATCTGGGGCCCCCTTGTTAAAGGAGGTTTCCAGATTCTGAAAAACTACCCCCACAACCACTGGGCCAGAGTTGTGGGGAAGAGGCCCTTGTCCTCATCCACATGGGGACAAGGTGCTTTGGGGGGCAGTCCCAAAGGGCCTAGTATGGATTGGGGGGGACCCCACGCTGTTTTTTTTTATACCAACTCTTTTGTTTCCATCGGCTGTCTGTGGGGAATCCCCTGATGACAGCAGGGATGATTCATTGTTGCTATTACACCGGTGCTGGTGGGTGCTGGCTCTTTAATAACTGATGACTCACCCCTGCTGCTCACAGCATGGATGAGTCACTGGTTGTTAGGACGCAGGAAGATACATTTTTATTGAAGTCAACAAGAACAAAATCACACTGCATCACATCAAAGTAGCACATGACCCTTCCCCAAAGTCGCATCGCAGCTGGGTTGAATTGATGTGAACGGGCACAATTGGAAGCAATGTTATTTACATTGTCCTGTGATACAGTGCAAACCAAGTCGCAACTGAAATCATATCAGTGTGAACCAAGCCTGATGTCTGATTCACACTGACTGCAGCAATGAAATTGTGCGAGTTCAGCTAAACTCACACCATTTCATTCCCGCATCTCAGTCCCAATTTCAGGTGCGATTTCACAGACATTTGTGCGGGTTGCTGCACAGATATTAATGGAAATCGCACCTGAAATCACCAAAAGTAATACAGAAACTACTTTGGGAAATCGGTGTGGCGCCGCAAATGCAGCGTCGCACTGATTAGGACGGTTCCATTGCCGGCAATTGCCACCGATTTGACATGTCAAATCACTTGCCAAATGGCTGCAATGTGAACCAGGGCTGAAGGAGAGAGCAAGTAAATGCAGCTGAGCCTGGAGAGAGAGCAAGTAAGTGCAGCTGAGCCTGGAGACCCACAGTTGTTAACTCCCATGTTCAATAGCACAAAGAACAGGTGAAGACTTCTACAGAATTCAGCAGACAGCACTGCGTGGAACATACGTCATTACAGGTACTGTAAGTAACTAAAGCTGTAGAGAAAAAAAAACGTTTTTAACTAAACAGTTTTAACGAGACAACTACTACTTACTGTATATTATATTTTCTTTTCCCTATATATTTTAAGTACACAAATAAATATTTATATAATTTTACTGCCAATAGAAAGCCTATTTGTGCCTATGACATATTACTATTGATATCTTTCATAATAAAAAGATCTTAACAGCTAACCCAATGCAGCGTAAAAAATGAATGCCAGAATTGCTCAGGTCTTAAATAAATAAAGGACTTTTCTTTCTTCCTGTGTCCATTGAGGAAACACAGGAAAACAGCAAACTGTAGGCCAGCCCAGAATAACACTTCTCACTATCAGCATGCCTTGGGTTTTGCTATTGTTTTAAGATTACAGACATTTTTTCTTCAGCTCTGCTGTGTGAAAGACTAACTTATTTTTGATATCACCTTTTTTGATCTTTGATAAAAGATTTTTTTTCAAGAAAGACTGCTCTACATTGTTGTTAGAACTTGTCTCTCTAATTTTCAGCTGTCTCCAGCCTGGCTTTCGGAACCTGGCTTTGCAACCTGGCTTACAGCTGCTAAAAGTCTACCCAGTGTACCAGGAGCTACCTCAATTAAATAGGTCCCTGGGCGCCTTTTTGGATTCTACATTCCCCAATGGTTTCCACTGTGAAAGAGGTCATCCTTGTGGAACTGAGCGATGACATCTTCCACTTGGAGGGTACCATGCCCATGCCATCTGCACTGTCTTTTCTGCCATGCAGCATTGAGGACACATCTGCCTACTGCTGTCTCTGTTTGCAAAGAGCCATTTGGAACATCAACCTTCAGGTTGTTGCTGCTGCTGCAGTGACTTTGGACACCTCTGGCCTATCTGATCTCACCTGCTACTAGCTGTCCAGGTTTGGAAATGTGTCTGAGGTCAACCTACAGTATGCCTACTTATGGTGCTGACATCTACAGCCCGGAGTTGTGTTGCACTTTGCTCCTGGAGTCCATTCCATCATCAGAGTCCTCTTTAGCTCTGTCAGGTGTAGGTCCTACCTTTATTTATTTCAGGTACTTATATAGCGCCATCAATTTACGCAGCGCTTTACATATACATTATACATTTACATCAGTCCCTACCCCCAAGGAGCTTACAATCTAAGGTCCCTAACTCACATTCATACATACATGCCTTTGCCCTTTCAGCTGAGGTTTTTACTACAAGCCTGCAAGGCTTTATGGCCAAAATCATCCAGGTATTTTCTAACGGACTGCAGGGGCCACAAGCGCACATACAGCTGCAGATTCTCTGTCTGATTGACCTGCAGCCCTGGTGGCTTTGTCAGCTATCAGCCTCTGACACTCTGATTTTGAGTTGCTCCAGTCTATGACTGATGGGCTTGCCCCCTAAGGAGTCATAGTCCACTTCCTGTGGTTCTTTAAAACTCCTAGGACCATTGCACCTGCTTTTCCAACTCTTTCTCCACAGAGACTAGAAGCAACTTGTTTGCTCTCCCAAAGTGTTTATTAGACTTGTACCTATTTTGGAAGGATTTTTTTATAAATCCATTTGCCTCTCACCCCATCCTGCCTGTGACATCACTTTACCAAACCATGGCAGAGTGGTCAAAATCTCTTAAAAGAGATCTCACCACTGTTGCACTTGATTTTTTGATAATAGAATGTGTGGAGCAAATGGCTGTAGCTTTAAGCACTTGCCATCCTTGTACATCCTCGGTTTCAGTGGTTATATCAGGGCCATAGCTGCAACTGTCGTCGTGACCCTGGTATGTATTTTTCAGCTGGCAATTCTCCATAATGTAAGAGTGATCCAAGCAGCTATACAGCCCCTGGATCACTTTTAAATATGACAGAAGGTGGTCCCCCCTCCTGCCACCTTCCTGGGCTTTGCTATTTCACCTAGGAGCCCAGGACCGAAATTGGTGGCCGCACCAGCTGACCATATAGATGAGCTAAAAACTTACGTCCCCCGATCATCTCTATGGTCTATGAAAATCCACTGAGCAAATATTGTGTGACAAAAAAATTTAAACAATGAACATTTTTTTCTCCTGGGCCTTTGCTTTAAGGAAATATATAATGTTTGGGGGTTCTAAGTAAATATGTACTAAAAAATACAGGTTTTTCCATGTGAAAAGTCTCAGAATTGGCTTCGGCAGCTAGTGGTTACATTTTGTTTGTGATGTCTGCTTGAGACTTCTTGGCTTATCTCTTGCATGGGTTTAATCTTTGTACACATGCATAGGGCACATTGACTTGTGCTGGACTGTGGAACACATGTGAAAGAAGTGTTTGATCCACTTAGCCTACAAGGAACAATGGGGTTTATTTACTAAAACTGGAGAGTGCAAAATCTTATGAAGCTGTGAATGGTAGCCAATCCGTTTCTAACTTCAACTAGTTCAATTAAAGTGGTAGTAAACCCTCTTATCATTTTCAGCCAAGGAAGCTGCCATCTTGGCCTCTGTTTAATCTACAACTGCCATTATGCTGCACATGTGATCAGCTAAGACACCAGCCATTGGATGGTTTGACAGTTTGGTTTAGAGCACAACCAGTGTGGGATATGGGAGTGTTACATTTCCGGCATGTGCCGCTTTAAGCTTGAGCAAAAAAAACCTGAAAGCGAATTGGTTTCCATGCACAGCTGCAGCAGATTTTACATACTTCGGTGTTAGTAAATCAACCCCAATGTCTCTTCAGATCTACTCTTGATACCATTATCAAAGATGCTACTAGTGACAAAAGCACCCATCTACCTCAGTGGAAGAAGATTAAGATTTAGAAAGTTTCTCCTGCTTTATATGTGAACAAATATCCTTAAGTTTTTCCACTCCTGAGTCTTACATGTTGAGCTTGGCTCCCAGACAAGGTCTGGCACTAAAAGTCTGCCAAGTTCTAAGACAAGCCTTGCATGGCATGAAAGTGTGCTCATCCTTGGTTTCGTACCCCAAACTTCCTATGTCATCACACAGATTATCAGATCTCCACTTAACCCTCATGGGTCTTATGAAACAAGGTGTCATTGCCCAGTTTCTGTTGCAGAAAGGTTCCAATCTGTTCACCGTTTACCTTTCCCAAACCCAAGGGGGGGCACCTGCCGCATATTGGATTTCAAAGCTTTGAAATTGAAGTTTAGCACCAAGGACCAGGTTGTCTCTGACATGGTGGTGCAGGAATTATAGGAGATTGTACTGTCTCCATCCTGGTGGAGACTCATCTGATCTGAATTTCACAGTGACATACATCAACTATCAGGGAAGAATCAGAAGTCTTATCAGAAGTCTTGCAGTGGCAAGAAACATAGATAAGATCCAATTCTGGGCATAAACTCACTATCCTGCCTAGTCTGTCATGTAAATCCCAAGTGTAGACAACTGGCAGGCAGACTTGGTCAGCGGACAGCACCTAGACCCAGGGAATGGTCCCTAAATTCAGAGGTGTTTCTGGACCTGGTTTGCAGGCAAAAATAGGTACCGAACATTTGCCATGGGAGATAAAGAAGCTCACATAGCGTGAATCCGTTTTAAGGGTTTAATTAAAAAAGTATTGCCCTTACATCTAGTCAGATGGAACTGGCATGAAGTAATCGTTCAGTCAATATAAGTAGTACATCAGGGACGCGGTAACTGGAAAATAGAGCCGTAACCCGACCGGTTTTGTCTGACAAAAGACTTCTTCCTGGGGTATAAGCTTCCATTTTCGTAACCGCTTTAAATAATGTGCATCAGAGACGCAGTCCTGCAAAGACCAAACCTCTATCTGATCCAAGCTACATATTGGATGACAACTTCCTGCTTAGACCAAGTCTCCAATGTGTACTATAGACCAAGTCGAGGCTTGGTACAAACAGAAAGTGCACTGTTCTTCCAATGTGTTTCATAGACCAAATTGAGGCTTCGGGTCGGGTTACGGCTCTATTTTCCAGTTATTGCATCCCTGATGTACTACTTATATTGACTAAACAATTAATTCATGCCAGATCCATCTGACTAGATGTTAGTGCAATACTTTAATTAAACCCTTTTAAATGGATTCACGCTATAAAAGCTTCTTTATCTCCTATGGACAATGTTCGGTACCTACTTTGAATGTGGAGAATTCTGGCTACAATAACAACTGTGGAGACCCATTTTGAGATCCATACTGATAGGATGATCTGAGTCCCAGAGGAATTGATACAAAAGCTCAGTCTGACCCCCTGTAATAGGAGGTCACCATTATATGAATTATATGAATTAATTTCACCGGGAATCTGTCATCACTAATAGTGAAGTTTGTTACTTGGACTTTTTTGCACTTTATCAATTTTTGTATATTCATTCATACGTTTATGAATTGAGATTTTTTTTTGGACACTCAGTAATTCTGTTGGATGTGTACACATTATGAATTAAATGTGCATGTCACTTTATGATTATTTAGCACAACACTATTGTTACCATCATTCATAAGGTATGTAAATGGCCTACACCTATAGCAAGGGCTTTATCCAACTTTAATCAGAGCTGCACTGTTTGTTTTTATTTACAGATGCCCCATAGGCAGCTTTGGGGTAAAGGTGAACTGTCACTTTAAGTCCAGTCACCCACTATTATGTTCCATTGCAGGTCGAGAATATGATGAGGATGGAAATTTGCGTCCTTGGTGGCAAAATTCTTCTTTGGAAGCATTTAAAAACCGTACTGAGTGTATGGTCAGTCAGTACAATGCTTACACTGTAAATGGAGAGAAAGTCAATGGAAAACAAACATTGGGGGAAAACATAGCAGATAATGGAGGACTGAAAGCAGCATACTATGTAAGTGACATGTTGTATTGTCTTAGTCATTGTTCAGATTTTATGAATACTAGTGTAGCATTTTCTGGTCTTGAAGTCTAGCATGATATACTTTTATATGTCATATGGCAAATTCTTTTGCTTCAGGCTTACAAATCTTGGCTGCAAAAACATGGTGAGGAGAAACGATTGCCTGGGGTTGGGCTGTCCAACAACCAACTCTTTTTTGTAGGATTCGCACAGGTAAGAAGAGAAAAAAAACTAACCTATGTATATTGTCCTAAATGACAGTAATTGTTCTTAAATTTGCTTGAACATTAATGAGTTTTCTCTGCAATCTTTTTTGCAGGTATGGTGCTCTGTACGGACTCCAGAGAGTAGCCATGAAGGATTAGTAACGGATCCCCACAGTCCTGCAAAGTTCAGAGTGATTGGAACCTTGTCAAACTCAAAAGACTTTGCTGAACATTTCAACTGTCCCAAAGGGACCCCAATGAACCCAGGAAAATACTGTGATGTGTGGTGAAAATGTAGATGCACACATTAGTATGGCTGCTTGTTCTGCATATACATGAGGTTAACTTTAAATGGTAATTCTACCAAAACTGACATTTCAGTTATGGGAAGTGTTGGTAGGTTGAATCATCCCCTGTCTTGTATCTCTTAGGAACTCCAGTGGTTTGATCTCTAAAGTTTCAAGGTCTGCTTTTAATAAGTAAAGGCCTCTTAGGTTCTTAGTTCTGTCAGCTTGTAAAGATATGATCTATTATGTTACCAGTTCTACTTTACGTATTGAATCTTGCTTATTCTGCATTTCATAGTATAAAGTCACTTATGTAAAAATGCAGCAAAGAATGTGAGACCCTTTGGAATAGCTGTGGCAATTAAAAAGCAAAGTTATCACCACCAGAATCTTCAAAGGATATAAGAAGAGGGTTATTCAACCTGTTATATATCAATTTGGATAAACAAAACAATTCAAGTAGAACTCTAGTTTTTCTTTTTTCTTTGAATTAAAGTAGTATGGGTAAGGATTAGACCCATTGTCAGGTTTCATTTACCTTTTAGTAGATTTCCCTCACTTCCATTTCTGGTGACATATTAGAAAGAAAACATTTTCCCCCACCAGAGACATACATGGCAACAATAATGGGACAGAGGTTATGAACTTTACCCAGTCACCCTAAAGGTGCACTTATTTTTGTCAAGTTAGGGGAGATTTTCTCAATGGTGACTCAGCAGTATAAATAAAATAGAGTTTTAAAACCATTTCCTATTCTATTCAAATGAATTTAAGAAATAACTGGAGTTCTACATTAGGGGAAACATGTAGTGAGTATGTATTGAGGTTTCCATTGCTTAACTCTCCTTCAGAAAATGTATGATAGTTCCCTGACTGCCATGGTAAATCAGCAGCTTCAGAACTTTCTGAGGTGTTGACCATTACGCATGCAGATTGGTGTTATCTTCACTGAGACTTTCTAATCTGCAATGTTGTTCCAGGTTTGTGATTCGGAAAGTATGGATGTCAGAGGATCAATATGAAACCAGCATTTTCATAAGGAGGTCAGCAATGGTAGCCTCTGTAGTTCTCCCAAAAAAGGTTTCCTTTAAATCTTAAGTTAAAGTGTGTGAGATACTGGTATGAATGTGATGATACATTTTATGTGGTTTGTTATATTTGTATGATTGATGATAAAATGTGTTGGATGGTACAAAAGTGGATGTGATCTGTTAGTGAAAGACAGGATTTGTAAAGGTTTATATGAAAGGTTTGTTTTTATCATGCTGACGTAGCATAATTTTGACCAAAGATAGAAGCAGTTCAATAAATTAAGTGCCAAATAGAGAAAGTAACTATCTCTTATAGTATGAAAAACAACATAATTGGATTATTACCAATAGTACCTATGATATTTTTATCTACAAAACTAAATATAATTAAATACCTTAGAAGTCTTTAAAGATAATATGGCTATATTTATAAGACTTCTATAGGGTCAAAGAAGTAAAGGAATTAACAATTAACTATGTGCAGGTATATAAATCTATTGAGCTGTGAGAGTATTAAGTCACTGGTTACACTGTTTAATTGCCTATAACAACACCCCCACCATTTTTATCAGTTTATGCCAATCTGTACAATGAAAGAAAAGTTCTGATTGGTTGCTGTTGGTTAATATAGTTTAACTTTATTACTTAAAATGAGAGCTTACTACAAAATGTTTTCTTGGTTACTACTTTTCCTTATTCTGCCTAGTGGACCTGACAGATCATAGTTGATAATCCTATTAGACCAGGGGTGTCAAACTGGCGGCCCTCCAGCTGTTGCGGAACTACAGGTCCCATCATGCCCCTGCCTGTAGAAGTCATGCTTTTAACTGACAGCCTTGCAAAGCCACATGGGATTTGTAGTTCCGCAACAGCTGGAGGGCCGCGAGTTTGACACCCCTGTATTAGACTATCAATGGAAGGACACTTCCCAAAATGTTTGTATTGTGGTATGGTTGAAACCCATATACAAACATTGATATGGATGGTGTGAATAGAGCGCTTTGTTATCACAAAGCAAATCAAGTGCCAGAACACATAACCATTAATATGCCTTTATGAAACCCCTACTTTATTAGCTGCTCTAACATGTAAAGCAGTGTTTTAGCAATGGATGACTGATATGCGAATGTGAACTGACATGGGTATTTTAAATTGTATTCAGAAATGTGTAAGGGTTATCTCTAGTATAGCACTGAATGAATGGAAAGTGTAGAATGGTGACTTTGTGTGTATGTCCAAAAAAAAAGATGTACTTGGAACATGATTTAAGCACAGGCACATAGAACATACTCAGTCTGTTTGTGCTCTGATAATATTACATTGACTATGTGGTAACTAGCACCCTAGAGCCATTCAGATCCTGTCATCGTTTGATGCAGCCTTTGGTTTGTCCTTTTTTACTAAAGAAGAAGTATAGGCTCTTCCTTTAAAATAAGATTATTGGAAACTCAACAGATAACATAAGCAGGAAATACATTGTAAGAAATAGAAAAGCATTACTGAGTCATAGCTGGTATTTAAAGATTGAGGGGTACAACCCCCAAAATATTACTGGTATTATCACAGTGGCACCCCTTGCATGCTCCACTGTTAGGTCCCTGGTTAGCAGAATTACTTTCAGAGCAGCAGGAAGAGGCTATGGGGTTGATTTACTAAAGCTGGAGAGTGCAAAATCTGGTGCAGTGCTGCATAGAAACCAATCAGCTTTCAGGTTTTATTGTCAAACCTTAATTGAACAATCTGAATTTAGAAGCTGACTGGCTGCCATGCACACCTGCACCAAATTTTGCACTCTCCAGCTTTAGTAAATCAACCCCAATGTGATGTCACATGCATCACAGAAGTTACTATAACAGGTTGCTGTATGACAGTGTATGTATGCTAAGTACTGTATGAATGTGATGAGAAGTAACGCAAGTGCGGTAGCTGTTTGTATGTGTGTGCAATCTGAGATGACTGTGCTTTATGAGAATACACTGTCTGTGTTTTAAGTGATAAAACCAATATGCTGCACATGTGTAAACTTATAAAATATGCTGTGTGTTGATGTTGCTGGTGCTAAATGCAGTGTCAGCTCTACTTCACCACACATCTGACCGTCTGCTGTCATGGGGGTCCCTATACTGGGAGGGGTCTTATTGCCCCATCAATCCTCCTTTTTTGCACTGTATGGAACACATATCACGCTGGCATCATGCTTTTGAGACTAGAAAGAGTTAACGTCACATGGTGTTCTGCCAGGCTACACTGGGATACCATACAATCATTTTAAGGACATCTGCTATCCTTCAGTGCCCGAAAATGTAGCAGGAAAAAAGGGTTTACATAGAGATACTGTATCACGCTTGCTGCATGAACTAAATTCATTGTGATATTCTAGATGATCCAGCAATGACAGACCTCAACCTCCCAAAGAGACAACAGGGGATCCATAAAACACAGGAGACTCTAAAAGAGAAAAATGAAAACCATGCCTTAATCGCCAGCACACCCACATAGAGATTTATATTAGAGATTCTAATTCAGTTATAAACTCAGTGCCGCATTGCGTGAACCAGTTAAGTTTTACATTGTTTTAGTGAGTTATGCAGTTCTCACGTTTAGGCAAGTAGCCTATGTCAGGGTAAAGATGTTTCTTTTCCTCCTATGTATTACATGTACTGCAAAGGGGGCACTATTGCCAGTCTGTGGGAGAAGTAATATGAATATTTCTTAGAGACAAAGGGTCATAAATGCTTTGAAGCCCTAAAATAGCTATATGTAGCCTGGGGACTGTCATTTGGCACCCTACTGCCATCTTTGAGGACCATGCCACTACTATAGGACACCTACGCCTAGGAGAGCCTGTGGAATAATTTCATTACTTTACCTTTCTCCCTGAAGTCCTATTCAGACAACACCTGTTAGTATTATGTCCAGATTCTTGCATAATTATGATTGCATGGCCCTAATTGAAACAATACTGACTTTGTAAAGTACATGCTGAAAATCTGCACAGTTCAGCAGCAGACAAAACCAGCAGTACAGAAAGAACTCTAGGTATGTCTGATTGGCACATCATGCAAATTTACAGCTTACGCAAATTTTACTAGAGGCCTGCAGATTTGTCATTCAATGCCCAGTCTTACCCAACATGTTCAGCCAGTAGCCATTTGTAGGATTTACAAAACTGCAGGAGCATGCTCTAGGTAAAGAAAGCCAGTGGGCACATGCCATTCGATGCGAGGGATGGGGCTATGTGCTGTTGTATTGATAGACCTGTTGTCTGTTCCCTCCACACCTACCTCACACTGTGACATCTGCTGTTTCTCCCACTGTTACACACAATCTGTGTGCTGATATGAAGGGCACAAGGAGTTTCACTCAGGAGGCATCCATCATAGATGATCTAATGGAAAAGATTCAGATCAGTATAAGATGGCTTGAGATTTCAGCACAAAACACATTTGAACTATTGACAGCTTCGCACCCGTGGTATGTACTGTCTGATCAACCATGCATTCAGACTGTCAAGCAGTGCATTGTGGTAAGTGTAGTCCTTGTGTTTCTAATTTGAGCACCGTTAGGTAGTATTAGATCTGGTCATTAAAACCATGAAACTTCTCAAGTCTCGGTGGAGCACATGGGTTATAATCCTCAGTAATTTAAGTACAATACAGGGACACCTGTGTGTGAACTATCACTTGGCTGTACTAAGCTTCACATTATTCTACTTGGTTTCATGCAGTAGGATATTTCACAAATAATGCAATGTTTGCATATATTTCCACTGATACTATACTTTGACTCAGTGGCTATGAACTACACATCACCTCATTATATAATGTTACAATTTACTAGATGCTTGTGGCTTCTCCATTAATGTGTATCTGTGAAAAGGTTTTATTTTTTCATGTCTATTAAACCCAAAAGAATCTGCTTGCATTTGTGTTTGAGAATTCTTTCTTTGGGCATACATTGTTATTATTCTTTCAATGTGTACAAGACATTAACATGGGTATATGTTATAAAGTTTTTTTTTTATCACTATATCTTTGGATAGAGTGCCAGTGGTATATGGGCTAAATTGGGCTTTTAGGGTTCTGACGGCTTTACGTGGAGTTATCAATTTCACTGGGATGGTTATCTAGAGAATACAGGCGGTCCCCTAGTTACAAACATCCGACTTACAAACGACTCCTACTTACAAACGGTGGGAGACAACAGGAAGTGAAAGGAAATCTACCCCTAGGAAGGGAAATTCACTCCTGTAAGAGTTATTATGGGGAAAAAGGTGTCTCCACTGATGCTTTATCACCAATCCTTCTTTCCACAACAACCCAAAATTTTCAAAATCCAATTATCATTGGAACAGGAAGTGAGATGAAATCTTCTGAACAGAAACCTAGACAGCAAACCAAACATTGCAGGGGTGTTACCCCTTCCCTATGCTATCCAAACAGCTTAAAAATAGTTTTTTTGGCTGAAACTACACTTAGAAAATGTACCTGTTCCAACTTACAAACAAATTCAACTTAAGAACAAACCTACAGTCCCTATATTTGTAACCCGGGGACCGCCTGTAATAGAAAAACTGAAATATTTTGCGTGGGGCACTTTCTAGTATTGACCATATGTGGAAACCTTAGGCTCTTGGTCACATACTCAGGGATATATGAAGATTTCCTTAGATTTTCTTAGATGACTTCTTCTGCTTGACTACATCTTAAACTGGTATTTGCCTGCTTGCTATGCCAATCTTGTGACTTCAATGTTTCTCAATTGGGCAAAAGCATGCAGACCGGAAATTCCGACTTTACTCGCTTATTCCTGGATCAAAGAACTGACAACACTATGCTTATAGGAAAAGTCAGCGGTGATGACCTACATGTTCCTCCCAGCACTGGTTTTAAACCTATGCGGTCAAACATTTGGCAGGTGCTGAAGGCAACAGCATTCTTTGCAATATAGGTATTTCAGTCTTTCCATTAAACTTTATGGCAGGGTTTCTCAACCAGGGTTCCGTGGAACCCTAGGGTTCCTCCAGAGGTTGCAAGGGGTTCCTTGAGCCATGGTCAATTTCTAACTCTAAAAATTACAATGACATCATTGATCTTTTTAGCTACCTGTAAGGGGGTAATTATTCCCAATGACCACAAGTGTAGGGAGCATTCTTCCCATTGTCCATCACACTAATGTATCATGAGTTGTAGATTTTTAATTTTTAGCAGGGGTTCTCCGAGACCAGAGAATAATTTCAAGGGTTCCTCTACATTGAACAGGTTGAGAGTAGAGTTGAGCGAACCTCTGGAAGTTCGGGTTCTGCTGGTCCGTCCGAACTTCGGGACAAAGTCCGGGTCCGGGTCCGGACGGAACCCGAACGATCGCACGGACAACGAACCCCATTGAAATCAATGGGGACCCGAACTTTTATGCACAAAAATGGCTGTAACAAAGTCCTGGAAAGCCCTAGAGGGCTGCAAAAGGAAGTAAAATGGGGGTAAGGGTAGGGCAAGTGCCCTACAAAAAAATGGGGACAGGGAAATAACTGTAAATATTTTTAAAAAAATAAAAACATAAAAAAAGCAAAAATGGAGGTGAATGTGGATCATCTTCAAACTGTGTCTGAAAAGTATTAATTAATGGTAGAAGCCATATAACTGTTCTAAAATCATCTTCAAACTAGGGCAAGTGCCCTACAAATAAATGGGGATAGGGAAA
>BLSH010515000.1:177610-188186 GCA_018402905.1 Glandirana rugosa
AATTAGTCATGTCATACGCAGGTGATTTTTAGCTATCTGTTTGTGACGCGTACTAGTACTTGCATCGATTTGTTTGTCCTAGTAAAGTCTATGTATCGATGCGTTTGTCCTAGTAAAGTCTATGCATCGATGCGTTTGTCCTTCCAAAAGTTCTTTTTTTAGTATGAAAATCGTGTCGCGAATTTACGTGACAACGTAAGCTATATTCATACACTCTAACTGTTGGGAAGAGACGTGTACCTCCTCGAACTCTTTTTTTTTACGTTAAGGTTTTCATTAACAAAATAGACTCCGACGAGGGGTCCGTTCTCAACACCTATTCCGAGGATTTTCCTCTTCAGTAGAAGAACAACCACTAAGTTAACAAATTGAATCACCAACAAGAAGATGACTTCTCCTTTTAGGAGCCTTATCCACAACTCTTGCCTGGGGAGCAGCCTCAGATAAAACAATTACTTTTGGAATTGCATTTTTTTTTCTCAAGCTCCTCCATGTGCAGAGAAGGGTTGTCAATCTCACATACTTATATCGAATGCAACAGTGCATTTAAGCGCTGTGCTAAAAGTATGATTTTTTTCTTGAAAACCTTCCTGTTTGCGTAGCTACGTATCTGAAATGATCCTGTTTGCGTAGCTATGTATCTGAAATGATCCTGTTTGTTTAGCTACGTTCATGATCATGCGCAGTGTTTGTCTATCGATTTTTAGTGGACGCATACTGTACTGATTAAACGATTATCGTTCGCTGGGCTATAGTCCGAGCAAAGTTTTTGTTTGTCCCTTCGGATATTGTTGGATGGACTGTCGTGATCGGCTGTCGGAAGCTCTGTACTAACGATCAGACTATCGTACGATTAGGCCGAAATCCATTTTTATCATCTGATAATCTAAATGTGTGTACGAGGCATTAGCCTGTGCCAGATTGTATGTATACCACAGGGGGTTAATTTGATTGTATTGTAAATTTATCATACAAGTTTATGAAAGCATAATATCTATATACAATTTACATCAGTAACTATTGTGAAATTCAAAGACATTGTGGACTGTTTCAATAACAGCCCACACTGATACTGATAAACGAGAAAATGTCCAGTAACCTTCATGATCTAAGTTTCTCAAAGTTTGGAAATTGTGGCTCAAATATGCTATGCCCTCCTTGCGCCAAAATGGCCAATAAATTAAATTATTTAACCCCTTCACCTGAGTCAACGAGGGATGAGTACAATTTTCTCTCCCCCCCCCCCCTTCTTGCTAGACTATCATTTCTGTCTGTTCATTTCTCATTATTTATCTTCTTGACTTGGCTTGGTCCTTGTAACAATTCATTCACTCTCGCAATTTTTACACTATGAAACATTCTTAAAGGTAAGTGTCCTTGAAGTGTAATTTCTACAGTGTTGTCACATGAAAAGATATAATAAAATATTTACAAAAATGTGAGGGTGTACTTACTTTTGTGAGATACTGTACATCAGTGTCCCTGCATTTTAGCATGAGGACTGATGTGAACAAGCCCCTCAGGCTCTGGTTGTGCTACTGAGCTGTGTTATTGTGCATAGATCAATGTAAGCTCAGTGCAAGGGCTCCTAGAAAGAAAATGTGTTCTATGTGTCCTATTTCCACCTTTATGCTGTGTTGAGGTTATTTTATCACAGATACATGATAGTTTACGTTTTTTGGGGGTGTATTCAATACGTGAAAAGAGAGATCACACAAATACTTATAAGTATAACATTTAATTAATCTTTGTGATGTAGGAGTGCTGAACGTTATACAAATGCGTTTTAACAGGATGAGTGGTTTGTGGTGCTAGAGGCTGCTCACCAGCAACTGTAGGGTCTTGCTGTACCCCCAGAGGAGATTGTTGAAGTTTTGAAAAGATGGGAGCACCACACCAGCTTGTACAGACTTTTAGACTTTACAGATTTTCATTTCTTAACAGCCAACTTGTTTTGGGGCTCAGCACTCCCCCTTCATCAGGGTTAAAATCAGGATGATGCAGGCACTTGGATTGGAAAGTCCCTTTCCAATATAAATCCAAGTGCCTGCATCATCATCTATGCATTAAGATAAAAAGCCTTCTGTGTGCAGCAGCCCCCCTCATACTTACCTGAACCCCATCTCTGTCCAGTGATGTCCATGAGTGTCTCGGCCATCCAGGACTCTCCCTCCTGATTGTCTGAGACACAGCAGCAGGACCATTGGCTCCTGCTGCTGTCAATCAATGTCAGTTAGCCAGTCAGGAGAGGGAAGGGTGGGGGTGAACCACAGCTCCATGTCTGAATGGACACACGGAGATGCAGCTCAGCTTGGGTGCCTAGTTATTTTACATTCTTCCTACCCCCCGGTTAAATTTACCTTATGGTGGTTAAGGCAGATTCCTGCCAGCCCCTCTGCAATAACAAGATGTACTACACAATTTTTTTTATTCAGCAGCTAAATACCTTTCTTCATAACGCTAATGTGTGGTCCTGACCGCCCGCCACTCTCC
The DNA here is from genome assembly GCA_018402905.1 of Glandirana rugosa. Lineage (NCBI taxonomy): Eukaryota > Metazoa > Chordata > Amphibia > Anura > Ranidae > Glandirana > Glandirana rugosa. The sequence goes on from BLSH010515000.1 coordinate 180,104, forward strand.
TTTCCCGTACTACGGACTACAGTGGGAGGGACTGAATTTTCCCTCTAATGTCAGCCGAGCAGTCACATGACCGCACATCGGCGATGTGAACAAAGGCATTTAAATGCAGAATTTAAAAAAAAACACACACACACTGTTTTGTTATTGCAAAGAGGCTGGCAGGAATTGGAATCAGTAACTTTTTACAGACTAAGTAACGGCAGGAGGTGCGGATCAGGGAGGAGATGGCTCACTACACAGACTCCCGAGCTGACAGGGAGAGAGGAGAGTAGTGAGATGACGGAGGCACATAACCTGACCAGGGATCAGAGATCAGCAGCCCCTTAGTGTGGTCAGCACACTAAGGAGGACAGAGCAACAGGCAGGATCAATCAGGTTTTTTATAACAAGCAACAGGGTTTTTTTTTTCTTTTTTTTTTTCAGGGTTACAACCACTTTAAATTAAAAAATGGGAAATCTAAAGTGTATCTACCTACATTATACAGTCAGGTCCATAAATATTGGGACATCGACACAATTCTAATCTTTTCGGCTCTATACACCACCACAATGGATTTGAAATCAAACTTTTTTTTACCACAAATATAAGGGAGAAAATATATCGGCCAAAACTGATGAATAAATTATTTTCTAAAATATAGGTTTTTTTTTCAAAATTGTCGCTCTTTTTTTGTTAATAGCGGTGATCAGAAGTGACGCAGACGGGATCAAATGCAATATTAACCACTTCAGCCCCGGAAGGTTATACCCACTTAATGACCAGGCCATTTTTTGCGATACGGCACTGCGTCACTTTAACTGACAATTGCGCGATCGTGCAATGTTGTACCCAAACAAAATTTGTGTCCTTTTTCCCAACAAATAGAGCTTTCTTTTGGTGATATTTGATCACCTCTGCGGTTTTCATTTTTTGCCCTTTGAACGAAAAAAAGAGTGACAATTTAAAAAACAAAAAAACAATTTTTTACTTTTTGCTATAATAAATATCCAAAAAAATGTAAAAAGACTAATTTCTTCATAAATTTAGGCTAATATGTATTATTCTACATATTATTGGTAAAAACAATCGCAATAGGCGTATATTGATTGGTTTGTGCAAAAGTTATTGTGTCTACAAACTACGGAATAGATTTATAGACTTTTATTTTTTTTACTGGTAGTGGCGGAGATCTGCGATTTTTAGCAGGACTGCGACATTGTGGCAAACAAATCTGACTCCAAATAACACTTTTTGGGGACCAGTGACATTATTGATCAGTGCTATAAAAATGCAGTGATCAATGTATAAATGACACTGGCAGGGAAGGGTTAACACTAGGGGCGATCAAGGAGTTAACTGTGTTCTCTGGGTGTGTTTTAATTGTAGGGGGGGGGGGGGTTGGCTGGCAGGGACATGACAGAGATCGCTGTTCCCAATGACTGTCATCTGACAGAATGGGGATCCGCCTTGTTTACATAGGCAGATCCCCGTTCTGCCTCTGTACAAGGCGATCGCGGGACCTGAGGGCGTGCTCCCATGGCGTGCCCGCAATCTCACTTGCATGGACCGACATACAGGTACTGACGTTTGCACAGGAGAGCCGATCTGCCGCAGTATATCTGCGTGAGCTGGTCGGCAAGTGATTAAGGGCTTGTTCACACTTGCTCAAAATACTGATGCTTATGAAACATGCCTATAGTGTTAATGCGCGTTAATACGTGCGATTGATAATTTAAAAAGTTCCACCAAACGCCCTAGGGGCGTTTGCGGCGTAGTTGACATGCGTTTTTGGCATGTTGAAACTGCAGCACAAATGCCTTTTTTAACTTTAAGGTACTACCATGCCACAACCGCATGCCGGCGCGGTTACGGCACGTTGCTATAGACTTGAATGGAAGGAGTTCAAGTGCTTCAACTCCTTTCAAACTCAACATGAAGCTTCAATAGGCTTCCATAGTATCGATTGCAACGCCGCTGAAACGTCTGCTTTTAATGCTAGCGTGAACTAGGCCTAAGGCTTGACGTGTTGGGTATCTATTTACTCGGCACAACCTCATCTTTGATATTTTATCAAGAAATTGTGTAATATATTGCACTTATGTGCCCTAAAATTGAGATTGGTGTATTTATTTACTGAAATGTCGTATTCCATAAACCGTTGCGCTAACATCGTGTGACATAAAGAAATAGAAATACCACAGTTTTATTCCCTAGGGAGTCTGCTTTCATAAAATATATAAAGTTTGGGGGGGGGGGGGGTCTTACATAATCTTCACACCTAAAATGATTTAACCACTTCCCGTCCGGCTTATAGACAAATTACGTCCTTGGCTTTCAGTGGTGATATCTGAATGATGCCTGCAGCTAGAGGCTAGATATTGTTTTTTCAGTGGGCGATTCCCTTCACCATAAAAATGATCATAGCGGCTTTACAGCCGATTGATCGTTCTTACAGGCAGCGGGAGTGGACGTCCCCCCTCCCGTCGCCCTCCGGTGCTTCTCCCGACTCACCTGAGCGATTGGTGAGCCGGGGAAGGAATCGGCCGCCGCTGGAAGTACCATAGAAAACTGAGGGACAGATGGTTCCCGGTCATCCCTAATGCTCTTGGAGGCCCGGGCGAGATGTTACGACGTCACGTCCGGGCCAGCAAAAGTAAACAAAGCCGTGTACTCGGCCAGAAAGCAGCAGACTGCTCATTTTTTTTTTTTATCTGATGCTTTCATGCCTGGAGGAGAGATGTGGGGTCTTATTGACCCCACATCTCTCCATAAAGAGTACCTGTCACGCACTATTCCCATTACAAGGGATGCGTTTACATTCCTTGTAATAGAAATAAAAGTGATCAAGACATTTTCTTTAAAGGGAAAGTGTAAAAATAAAAAAATTAAATAAACCAATGGAAAAAAAAATTTAACTGCCTCCGTCCCTGCAAAGCTCGCACGCAGAAGTGAACGCATACGCAAGTCGCACCTACATATGTAAACGTCATTCGAACCACAGATGTGAGGTATCGCCGCGAACGTTAGAGCGAGAGCAATAACTCTAGCACAATACCTTCTCTGTAACTCTAAGCTGGTAACCTGTTAAAAATTTTAAAGTGTCGCCTATGGAGATTTTTAAGTACTGAAGTTTGGGGCCATTCCACGAGTGTGCGTAATTTTAAAGCATGACATGTGAGGTATCTATTTACTCAGCGTAACAGCATCTGTCACATCATATAAAAAAAATTGGGCTAACTTTACCATTTTTTTTATTCATGAAAGTTTTTTTTTTTTTTTTAAATCGCGTTTGAAAAATCGCCGCACAAATAGGTAACAAAAAGTAGCAATTACCGCCATTTTATTCCCTAGGGTCTCTGCTAAAAATATATATATATATGATTATGATGTTTGGGGGTTCTGAGTAATTTTCTAGCAAAAAAATGATGAATTTTGGAATAGCGTGGGAGTGGTTAACCGGTTCCTGACCGTGCACAGTATATTTACTGCTGCATTGTGGCGCTGTCCCACAAATTGCCGTATATAAGCAGCTGCCCGCACGTGCGCAGCTAGTGCCCGCTGCAATCTGCAAGAGTGTGCCCGCGGCTCGGGCGGACCCGATGTCCGCCAGCGAGCCACGATGACCTGCCAGAGAGGAGGAATGGTGAACTGCCGATGTAAACACCTGTCACTGGGATCAGTTAGATCACTTATGCCCCTGGCAGGCCAGCCCCCTCACAGTTAGAACACGCCTAGGGAACACAGTTAACCCCTAGATCTCCCCCTGCAGGTTAACCCCTTCAGTGTCAATGACATTTATACAGTAATCAGTGGATATTTAAATTTCTGATCGCTATATAAATGTCATTGGTCCCAAAAAAGATTAAAAAATGTCCAACATGTCCGCCCCAATATCAAAGTCCTGATAAAAATTGCAGATCGCCGCCATTACCAGTAAAAAAAAAAAAAATTTAAAAACGGCAGAAATGAATTCTCATGCTTTGTAAACGCAGCAACTTTTGCGCAAACCAATCAATAAACGCCAATTGCGATTTTTTTTAACCAAAAATATGAGGAAGAATATAAATCGGCCAAAACCGATGAATAAACTAGTTTTTTTATATATTTTTTTGGATTTGTATTTTAGCAAAAAGTAAGAAATATTGGGGGTTTTTTTTTTTTTGCAAAATTGTCGCTCTTTTTTTGTTTATAGCGGTGATCAAAAATGACGCAGAGGTGATCAAATACCACCAAAAAAAAGCTCTATATGTGGGGAAAAAATTACACAAATCTCGTTTGGGTACAGAGTCGCACGACTGCGCAATTATCAGTTAAAGCGACGCAGTGCCAAATCGCAAAAAGGGCTCAGGTCCTAAAGTGGGAAATCCTTCCGGGGCTGAAGTGGTTAGATGTGCGCAAAAAGTGAAAGGATTAAACTCTAACAGCAAAGGGTTAACAATAAATAAATAAACAAGAAGGTTCCAGCTCATAGTGTTGCTCTGACTCTGCGCTGTATTGGATGGCTTTACCTCCTGCAGCCATATAGAGACGCAGAGAGCACATGCCGATGCATGACGGGAAGGGCAGCCTAGCGCCGCAGAGGCTCTCGGGAATAGTAGTCTCCAGGGGATGCTGGGGGAAGGAAGTGTGTGTAGTTTGTAGTGATTGTGACTCAGGTGGCCGGGTGACATGGAGCTATCAGGCCTGGAGACAGTGTGTGCGGGCTCCAGCCTGGCCCTCACCAGCCTCTTCTATTACCTGTACCGGAAGCAGAGAGCGGCTGTCCGGCGTATTCAGGTACGGTGTGATGTGTAACACACAATGCTGCTCCCCTGCATCTTCATAATCTCCCGGCCTGTGTAGTTCCGCCCGTGGAAGTTCCAGCACTGGCTTCACACAGCAGCCTATGCCAGAGATAAGAGCCTGGGTTCTATTCTACTTTTAGGTGTAGTGTTCCAGTTCTGGTTGTAACATGGTACAAGGCTCAGCTAGTCCCCATTTATAATACTAGCCTGTAAATCTCCAGTAAGGAAGGATTAGAACTGGTTCCATGGAGAGATTTTCATTGATTTCTGTCTGGTGAAAAGCATACCCACAGGAAAGGAAGTGAGGGCAAATCTCCCAACAACAACGCAGATTAACGTCTTTTTTTTATATATATAAAAGTGGGATTTTACCCATTAGTGTTTGGTAACAATTAAAGCTCTTTAACAAAGTACATACATTTCACGTGAATAATTGTGCTACCAAAATAAGTGTGTGTTGTAAATTGCTACGGTTTCTTCTTGCTGGAGGCCGGCATTTTGTTGAAACTCAGAGAAGTCACTTCCCTATTGGAAACTCCCCAGTCACCTCCTCGGTCTCAAAAACGATTTCTTGTCAATTTCTTCAATTAAAATATGTACATTTCCACCCGTGACTGTATGTATTGGTGGCGTTTAAGGATGGGCTCGGGCGTGTTCGCAAGTGCATGTGCACGAGCCCGCCGGGAAGTGAACCCTGTACTGTGCCAATCACAGGCAGTAAGACATTTCCCCGATGTGCGGCTGCAGCGATCGGGGAAATGTCTCACTGCCTGTGATTGGCGCAGTACAGGGTTCACTTCCCGGTGGGCTCGGGCACGTGCACTTACGAACACACCCGAGCCCATCCTTAGTGAAGTTAGAGAGGAAGGCTAACAGATGCTTAAACTGGTTGTAAATGCCCGCCCCCCAATACTTACCCAATCATAATCTAGCTCTGTGCACAAGAGCAGCTGTTCTCCCGAGTCTCTGCCCACTCATTGGCTGAGAGACAGCAGCAGGAACCAATCACAGCCCGCGAGGAGGGAGTGGGACCGAGCCCCATTCTGTGTCTTTTATGGACACATAGAGCAGGGCTCGAGAGTGAGCATGCATGAGTGCCCTTATAGCAAGTGGCGGGGGACCCGAGAAGAGGAGGATCAGGGCTGCTCTGTGCAAAACCATTGCACAGAGCAGGTAAGTTAGACTTTTTTTATTTTGAAGAAAATAAACTTTTATAGTGTTTTTTTGTAAGGCTGGGTTCACACTATCTTCGCATGTGGCTCACAGCAGGGGTCCGGTGCATCCTGGTTTGCCATTTCAGGTCCGATTTCAGCCCGAATTTTTGGCTGAATTCAGACCTGAAACTGACCAAAAGACGCACAGGGCTCCTGTGTAATCCATAGAAAGCTAGTCAAAATCTCCTGCTATTGCAAATTGGATGCCATGAACCCACATCCAATTCGCAATAGTGTGAACCCTGCCTAAAGGTTTTTTTGCCTTCATGCCTTTTATTCTATTCCTTCTCTGTGCAACAGGCCCCCCCCCCCCCCCAGCCAATACTTACCTGATCTCAATCCAGCGATGTGCACAAGAGCTTCAGCTCTCCGGGGACTCTCCCTCCTCATTGGCTAAGACAGCATAAGAGCCATTGAGGAAAGAGGGTGGAGCCAGGCCAAGCTCTGGTTCTACGTGGACACGCAGAGCTGCGGTTCGGGAGCAAGTCTGCTAGGGTGCCCCCATTGCAAACTGCTTGCTCTGGGGGCACTTGACAGGAGGGAGGGGCCAGGAGCACCGGCAGGGGACCCGAGAAAAAAAAAGAGGATCAGGGCTGCTCTGTGCAAAACCACTGCACAGAGCAGGTAAGTATAACATGTTTGTTATTAAAAAAAATACTTTAGTAACCCTCATGACCCAGTTCACACTGATGCGGTGTAGGATTCGTAGTGATTCCTGTGCATTTGACACACTGCATCGGAATCGCACGCCGTTCATGGAAACCACTGCGGCCATCAACGCTAAGTTAACAACACTCCAAAAACGGTTCGCAAAACACCCATGCAATCTGATTCCAGTTTGCCAAAAAAAGGTGCATGCACCTTTTTCATGTGGGTGCGGTGCAATTTGAGCCATACAAAATGAATGAGCTTAAATCACACCGCAAAAAATTATATGTGGTTTGAACAGGAATGCAGTGCGATTTCTGTCCGAATCACATGCAGTTCCACGCACCGCATCAGTGTGAACCGTAACTTTCATGCACACCAGATGCGCTTAGGTGCATCTTTCAATGACTACTGTAGGACTTTGAATAGCCACTCACTTTCTGTCTTAGTGACAATGGCCATCAGGACAGATAGGATGAATCACCTCAGAGGGGACCCTGTCTGACTAGGGTTGCCACCTCATCCCTTTAATCCAGAACACATATGAATTACACACGTTCTGAGGCTAATTTAATGCAGATAAGGCACCAAGTGAGTTTAATTACCACCTTAATCAGCCACAAAACCTGAGTAATTAATATGTGTCCTGGATTAAAGGGATGAGGTGGCAACCCTATGTCTGAGAGTGAAAAAAACATGACAGCGATTTTTTTCCCATTGCCTACACTGTCCAAAAAGAAAAAAAAAAACATTTTGGCTTTAGATATACCATACTCTGAGGTTGACTCTAAACCTTCAAAATTTTGCTGGCCATACAAGTAGCAATCAAACAATTAGATTTTCTGACCAAAAAATAAATAATCTCCAATTTGAATTGATTGCAAGGCAGGTAAATTAAGGGAATCCTAATTTAAAGGCATAGTTCATGGGTGTAAAATGTAACTAAAGCAGCAGCCTTGCATCCACTCCACCCCCACTGACCTGCACCCCCTGTCACAATTTAAAAACAGCACAGTTGTGCGGGTCTCTTAGGGCCGGTTCACACTGAGGCGATCCGACTTCGGGGCGAATTTGCTAGGCGATTTGAAAAAGCGAAGCGGCGCGATTGCGAAGCGATTGCAAAGCGAAGCGGCGCGATTGCGAAGCGATATCAGGCGATTCTAGGCGATTTCAACACGAGTACCTGGGACATGAGAGGTGTGTCTTCTGGCAAAATTATGTTTTTCTTCCTGGAAAGTCGCTTCTTCATAGACTGGGATCCGACTTGAAAGCGAACTTCCATTGACTTCTATGGGCTCAATTCACCTAGAAGCCGCTTGAAAATAGTACAGGAACCTTTTTTGGAACCGCTTTGGACTTGAGTAGCGCATATTAAGACGGCTCCATTCATTCCAATGGGATTTCTGATGTCAGGCGATTTGAGGCGAATTGGGGCGACACAAGTCGGATCGCAAATC
>BLSH010515000.1:211457-228971 GCA_018402905.1 Glandirana rugosa
GTTTTATCTCGAAAATCCGGTGTCGGTATTTTCGATATAAACCTCTCCTCAGTTGTTCCGGTCACTTTGTGCCTCCACCTAGCCCCTACAAAATCCCTATACACTCGATGTTTCCGTGTCCTTTAAACCAATTTTAACTACCGTTCTACTTACGAATAGTTTTATATGACCTCCTTGTAAACGTAAGTAGTCGGTCTATCGACGCGTACCGTGTATGAACCTATAAGGTTGTACTGTTACTAGGTTTTGTGTTCCGGTTCAGCTGGACAGAAACCGTTGTCGTCTTATTTCACTTCCAAGACCTCACCGGTAGAGTCAGACAGTTCCTGGAACTTCTTGCGCTGTCTTGCATGAACTGCAGGTTTGAGATCTCCCCAGAGTGGCTCAATGATATTGAGGTCAGGAGACTGAGATGGCCACTCCAGAACCTTCACTTTATTCTGCTGTTGCCAAAGACAGGTCGACTTGGCCTTGTGTTTTGGATCATTGTCATGTTGGAATATCCAAGTATGTGCCATGCGCAGCTATCTGGCTGATGAATGCAAATGTTCCTCCAGTATATTTTGATAAGCATTCATCTTGCCATCAATTTTAACCAAATTTCCTGTGCCTTTGTAGCTCACATATCCCTAAAACATCCCCGATCCACCTCCGTGTTTCACTGGCCTTGTTGACTCCTCTCCAAATATAGCTTTTATGGCTGTGGCCTAAAAGCTCTATTTTGGTCTCATCACTCCAAATGACTTTGTGCCAGAAGGTTTTTAGGCTTGTCTCTGTCTCTGTGCTGTTTGGCATATTGTAAGCGGGATACTTTGTGGCATTTGCATAGTAATGGCTTTCTTCTAGCGACTTGACCATGTAGCCCATTTTTCTTCAAGTGTCTCCTTATTGTGCATCTTGAAACAGCCACACCACATGTTTTCAGAGAGTTCTGTATTTTACCTGAAGTTATGTGTGTTTTTTTCTTTGCATCCCAAACAAAATCCCTGGCAGTTGTGGCTGAAATTTTAGTTGGTCTACCTGACCGTGGTTTGGTTTCAACAGAACCCCTCATTTTCCACTTCTTGATTAGAGTTTGAACACTGCTGATTGGCATTCTCAACTCCTTGGATATCTTTTTATATCCCTTTCCTGTTTTATACAGTTCAGCTACCTTTTCCCGCAGATCCTTTGACAATTCTTTTGCTTTCCCCATGACTCAGAATCCAGAAACGTCAATGCAGCACTGGATGAAAGAAGCAAGGGTCTATCAGGACTCCAGAAACTCATTGACCTCTTAGACACACACTAATTACAAGCAAACATATCACAGGTGAAGATGGTTACCTTTAATAGTCATTCAAACCCCTTCGGGTCAACTTGTGTGCATGTTATCAGACCAAAATCACCAGGGTATGTAAACTTTTGATCAGGGTCATTTGGGTAGTTTCTGTTGTCATTATGATTATAAAAGAGTAAACACAGTTGATGGATAATAAATGGCTTCAGCCAAACACTAACCATGAGTGAAAGAAATGTGTTTGTGTTATCATTCATATTCTCTGAAAAATGGGCAAGAAATCATAAATTCTGCCATTCTTCTGTTAACTTGTGAGCACAACTGTGTGTATGTGTATATATGTGTGTGTGTATATATATATATATACACATAATTGTTTAGGTCATTTTGTAATATTTCATAGCCCACTTGTGTATTTATGTTTGAAAGTGTATATAGAATAAGCGCTGCACTATATATATATATATATATATTTATATTATCTCACAAAAGTGAGTACACCCTTCACATTTTTGTAAATATTTTATTCTATCTTTTTATGTGACAACACTGAAGAAATGACACTTTGCTAAAATGTAAAATAGTGAGTGTACAGCTTGTATAACAGTGTAAATTTGCTGTCCCCTCAAAATAACTCAACACACAGCCATTAATGTCTAAACCGCTGGCAACAAAAGTGAGTACACCCCTAAGTGAAAATGTCAAACTTGGCCCAATTAGCCATTTTCCCTCCCCAGTGTCATGTGACTCATGAGTGTTACAAGGTCTCAGGTGTGAATGGGGAGCAGATGTGTTAAATTTGGTGTTATCACTCTCTCCTTCATACTGGTCACTGGAAGTTCAGCACGGCACCTCATGGCAAAGAACTCTCTGAGGATCTGAAAAAAAGAATTGTTGCTCTACATAAAGATGGCCTAGGCTATAAGAAGATTGCCAAGACCCTGAAACTGAGCTACAGCACGGTGGCCAAGACCATACAGTAGTTTAACAGGACAGGTTCCACTGAGAACAGGCCTCGCCATGGTCGACCAAAGAAGTTGAGTGCACATGCTCAGCATCCTAGCCAGAGGTTGGTTGTCTTTGGGAAATAGAGGTATGAGTGCTGCCAGCATTGCTGCAGAGGTTGAAGGGGTGGGAAGTCAGCCTGTCAGTGCTCAGACCACACGCCACAGACTGCATCAAATTGGTCTGCATGGCTGTCGTCCCAGAAGAAAACCTCTTCTAATGATAACACGCAAGAAAGCTGGCAAACAGTTTGTTGAAGACAAGCAAACTAAGGACATGGATTACTAAAACCATGTCCTGTGGTCTGATGAGACCAAGATAAACTTATTTGGTTCAGATGGTGTCAAGCGTGTTTGGCGACAACCAGGTGAGGAGTACAAAGACAAGTTTGTCATGCCTGCAGTCAAGCATGGTGGTGGGAGTGTCATGGTCTGGGATTGCATGAGTGATGCAGGCACTGGGGAGCTACAGTTAATTGAGGGAACCATGAATACCAATGTATACTGTGACATACTGAAGCAAAGCATGATCCCCTCCCTTCAGAGACTGGGCTGCAGGGCAGTATTCCAACATAACGACCCCAAACACACCTCCAAGAAGACCACTGCCTTGCTAAAAAAGCTGTGGGTAAAGGTGATGGACTGGCCAAGCATGTCTCCAGACCTAAACCAAATTAAGCATCTGTTGGGCATCCTCAAACGGCAGGTGGAGGATCACAAGGTCTCTAACATCCACCAGCTCTGTGATGTTGTCATGGAGGAGTGGAAGAGGACTCCAGTGGTAACCTGTGAAGCTCTGGTGAACTCCATGCCCAAGAAGGTTAAGGCAGTGCTGGAAAATAATGGTGGCCACACAAAATATTGGCACTTTGGGCCCATTTTGGACATTTTCACTTAGGGGTGTACTCGCTTTTGTTGTCAGCTGTTTAGACATCAAAGGCTGTGTGTTGAGTTATTTTGTAAATAAACCACCAACCGTATCAAAAAGGGTCTGCCAACATCCCAGTACTCAATTGAAAAAGGTGTACTCCCCTGGCACAAAAACGGGACTTTTAACGGCAGTACATAAATGAAAATATTATTTTGATAAAACATATCAAATTTATTGTTTGACAGATTGTAAAAAAGCATTACATGCATACATTATCAATAAAAACACAATGTGACATCAGAATAACAGATCATAATCACAGTTCAAATTAGCACCCTGTAGATAAAGCGTAGAGCTGGTATCTTCTTGAGCATGCGCTCAACATGTTTCGGGACTGTTGCCCTTCTTCAGGGGCGATAAAGATGCCCAGAGTACGTGCTCTAAAAAATATATCGCAGGTGTTACAAATCATTATTGCAATGTACAGAGTGGTGGGTGGAGAATACATAGAAGGGAGGCCACTTACCATACACTGCAGAGTTGAGCACATGTGCCACACCAGAAGAGCCACTGTCCAATCAACAAGCAAAGGGAAAGGGAGGCCCTGGAGGGGACACCAAAAAGGGAATCCACCCCCAAGGTCAACCCCTAATGGACGGGAAGGTCAGCAGAACCACTACAAGGACCCCCCATACATACGGCCAAAGGCCGCAACAAGGGAGGAAGCCCCAGACCGAAGGTGACAATCCCAAGTACGGGGAAACAATATATATATATCTGAAAAAAAGAAAAAATAGGGGTTATGTGTATAAACTTGAATTGTTGTCATTGTTCTAGTATGCATTTAAGCAAATGTTGATAAGTATTTTTTTATGTATATATATATATATATATATAACCCAGGAAATTCATCACCACCGGGTTGAATTGGGATTAATGGTAAGGAGGAAAGGGATTAACCTCCAGTATATCTCAAGGGGTATATATCACCCCAATGTACCAAATTGCCTTAGCACCTCCCATGATGTCATCCAAAGGTGTCACCCTCGGGAGCCGCCAAACATATATTGCTATAGCATTCCCAGCATAAAGTAACACAGATATACATCACGAAATGGAGTGCCCGATTTTGGCCCAAAACTGGCCCAATTCACTGTTCCCATAATAAAGCTCAATACACTGGGCAGAGGAAAAATGGTTGATCATTTTGACAAAAGTAAAAAAGAATAGAGGGATTAGTTACCGTGGAGGAGAGGTTCAAGGTTTCAACACTAACAGACGGAGATGGCGGCTGCCATACCGTCCATCATCTCCGTATTTATATGGGGTGGATTGGCGCCAAAGTCCGCACATGGCGCAGGTCACGCATCGTGATGAGGTCAGAGCACCACTGCGAAGACGCCACGTCGTCGGATGGCGCAATGCGCTTGTGCAACCGTCCAACTCCGCCCCCAATGGGGGAGACTCAACACACGGCCGGACAGGGTTGCCCAGCAACCAAGGCGCCACACACATAGGACCAAACTGTCCCATGGGAGGGCCATGATGGTTACTTAGGTAAATGCAGAGGTGCATGCCTCTGCATAAGGAGGGAACAAAAAACCTTTGCCCACCAATGGCCACCTCTAGCCAAGAACGGGGTTTTTTGTAGAAAGGACAGTAAGCTCCCACACTGAGGCACACCGCCCAAGACCACAAATGCAGGCCAGGACCTGAAACAAGAGAAGACACAGCCACAAACTTGGCGGTAAGCATAAACAATCAGATATTCACAGTGACAGATCATATTGTACACTCCCCATTACATATTATCCCTATCCCAACCACCAGAGACAAATCCCTCTAAAAAGGGTCTGAAGCTCAGATGCTCATTAATACCTGGGGGGATGTGGCCTGGAGCGCCTCTATCCAGCGTGACTCACGCTGCAATAAGACCTTGTCCCAGTCTCCCCCTCTAGCATTGGGGTGTACACGGTCCACAATAAGAAAAGAGAACCTAGGGCACCAACCCTGATGGCATCTCAGGACATGACGTCCTAGGGGTGCTTCCGGGTTCGGAGTTTTTAAATTTGCGATATGTCTTAATGCACGTTTAGAAAATTCTTGTATGGTTTTGCCAATGTAGAACCCCCCACACTGGCACACCAAAAGGTACACCACGTAGGGGGTTCTGCAATTGGCAAAATGCTGAGGTTTATATGGAGTGCCATTGGGCAATATCAAAGGGTTCTAGATGTTCATATATCTACATATTGAACATCCCCCACATGTGTATGTACCCCTGCGTTTACAGGGATCACCCCGAAAGGGACCCACATATTCACTGCTAACAAGCTGATCCTTGAGTGATCGTGCCGTCGATAAGTAATTGCTAGAGTAGGGGGCAGATGGGGTTTAAATAAGGGATATGAAGTTAACAAATGCCAGTGTTTTTGTAAAATTGTTTTTATAAGCTTATGTTGTCCATTGTATCTGGTAATAATCCTTGTGGTATGTGCCTCATCTCCATTTTTTTGGGAGGAGTAAAAAGTAAGCTTTGACGTGTACGACCATTAGCTCTGTTGAAAGCTTTTCTAAGGCAGGTTCTAGAGTAGCCTCTCAACAGAAGTCTCTCTTAGTTTATTTGCTTCCTGTTGGAAATCCATAGGATCGGAGCAATTACTTTTCAAACATAAATATTGTGAAAAGGGAATAGATCTCACCAGTGGTGCCAAGTGGGAGCTATCCGCATGAAGTATGGTGTTTCCAGCTGTTGGTTTCCTCTATAGTCCACTAGAAAGACTGCCATCATCCTCCTTATGAATGGTAATATCCAAAAAAGATGGTTTCCTAGGGTTATAAACCATAGTAAACTGTAAATTTAAAATCATTCTTATTCAAAAGTTTTAGGAAAACATCCAGCAAATTCATAGGTCCATCCCAAATGAGGAAAACGTCATCTATGTAGCGGAACCATACTTGAATATAGGACATCAAAGGTGTAATTTGTTCATCTGATATTAGCGAACGCTCCCACTCCCCCAGGTACAGATTGGCGTACGATGGGGCACAACAAGTCCCCGTCGCCACGCCCTGCACCTGGAGGAAGCGGGAGCCATCAAATGTGAACACATTATGTGTAAGAATGAACCACAGTGCCTCCAGGAAGGCATTGATTTTGTTATTATTATCCTTATGAGATTGGGACAAAATGTGTTTAATTGCTTCCAAGCCTTTTCAATGAGGGATGGAGCTATATAAGGCTTCAACATCTATGCTAACTAATATTGCTTCTGATGAGACGTGAATACCCTCAAGTTGTTGTAAGAGGTGTATTGTATCTCTCACATAGGAGGGTACACTTGTTACAAAAGGTCTCAGATGCGCATCTATGAACTTGCTGAGATTCTCTGTGATACTACCGTTTCCTGAGATTATTGGTCTGGAGGGGTGGCAGAATTCTTGTGGACCTTGGGAAGACTGTAGAATGTGGACGTTTTAGGATGTTTCACCTGAATGAAATCCCATGTGTCCTTATCAATCAAGTCTTTCGCATAAGCTTCATCTACCATGACATAGAATCGGGTGTTAAATTTCTCGATCCTAGATCTGGAGATGGGCATATACCGCTTTCTATTGGAGAGAATATCTAAGCACATTTTTTTGTATTGATCATTATTCATGATCATAATGTTGCCACCTTTGTCAGATGGCTTTATTGTAATATCATAATGTTTTTTTAGGTTTTTTAAAGCCTGCTGCTCCGCATGTGAAAGATTACGCTGCTGTGTATGTGATTTGATTGTCCTGATCTCAGCTGTAGTAATGGAAAGGTAGGCTGACAGATTGGAGTTGGAGCTTAGATTAGGGAATTTATCAGATTTCTTTTTAAGAGCCTGAACATTAAGATAAGCCATCTTTTGAGCAGTGATATGTTCCTGTAACATCTCCTCCCACTCGGAGGGATCCATCAATTCTGTAGAGTCTTGTTCCTCTAGTAGAAATAGTAGCTCCTCCAATGCTTCCTCGGATCTTGTGTCCGGGGTCTTGGATGATGTACTACTACTAGATTTGGAGTACATACTTTTATATAGTAGTTTTCTCCCAAATAAATTAAGGTGTCAGCATCCGCCTCAGGGCAGAAGCTAAGGCCCCTGGATAGCAAAGTTTCTTCCTCCCTCGTCAGTACGTAATTGGATAGATTGATAATAATCAAATTCGTGGGTGAAACAGTGTTAGGTGTGCTTAACTCATACTCGGGCCGAGTTGGTCCCATGTACTAAAAAAGTTGTGTCAGTAGAACTGTTTGAGGACTGAGTTGAAACAGAAGTGATATTGGGAATAACAGAAGAAGATAAGGAAGTCCCAGATGTGTTGGAGATAATAGTGGTGGAATTAGAAAAAGTAGAAGAACCTTCCCTAAGTGAAGGGGTGGTTACCGACAGAAGCAGGGGGAAACATAGAAGAATCAGTAGGGCGTTTTTTTGAGGAATTAGACTCCTCTCCTGGTTTTTCATGGTGTTTCCTTTTGGGCATCTTTCTTAACCGCTTGCCGACGGCTGATCGGCAATTGACGGCGACAGAGTGGCCCTGTAACGCGAATCGCCGTCATACGACGGCGGCCGCGATACAGAGCCACTGTGAGGGCGCGCGCTCACTGTGTTCGGGGGGGCCAGGGAGCGGGTGCGGCTGCTTCGATTGCCGCCGGCCACCCGCGATGCCCCCCCCCCCGGAGTGAAGGAGCGGAGGTCCGTGTAAGTAAACACGGACCTCCGCTCTGTGTGAGGGGGAAGGGCTGTGATCACAGCCTTCCTGTACATGAAGGCTGTGACCACTTCCCTTCCCCAGCTAGGCAAGTCCCCCACAGTAAGAACACGCCCAGGGAACACAGTTAACCCTTAGCGCGCCCCCTGCAGGTTAACCCCTTCACTGCCAATGGCATTTACACAGTAATCAGTGCATTTTTATAGCACTGATCGCTGTATAAATGCCAATGGTCCCAAAAAAGTGTCAAAACGTTCCGACATGTCCGCCCCAATATCGCAGTACCGCAAAAAATCGCAGATTGCCGCCATTTTTAGTAAAAAAAAAAAAATGAAAAACCCCAAAAATTAATTCTCATCACCCGTAAACGCGACCACTTTTGCGCAAACCAATCAATAAACGCCGATTGCGATTTTTTTTTATCGCAAATATGAGGAAGAATATAAATCGGCCAAAAACGGTGAAAAAAAATGTTTTTTTATATTTTTTTTTGGATTTGTATTTTAGGAAAAAGTAAGAAATTTGTTTTTTTTTGCAAAATTGTCGCTCTTCTTTTGTTTATAGCGGCGATCAGAAATGACGCAGCGGTGATCAAATACCACCAAAAGAAAGCTCTATTTGTGGGAAAAAAAGGACGCAAATTTCGTTTGGGTACAACGTCGCACGACCGCGCAATTGTCAGTTAAGGCGACGCAGCGCCGAATCGCAAAAAGGGCTCCGGTCCTAAAGCTGGAAATCCTTCCGGGGCTGAAGTGGTTAAACGAGAACCCTTAAATGAAGAAACAGAGTTGACAGAATTAATGGAGGAGCTGGATCCCATATCACCGGTGCTTAAATTGGTGTTACGGGGGTTCCTACGTGATGGATGGTTGTTGGGATGCCACCTGTAGGCTTTCCCCTCCTGAAAGGCCCTTTTGTCTCTCCAAAATGTTCTATCCTTGGTTGCCATACCATCACGTATAGCACGATCAAGGGAACCCCTGATCCTCTCCTCATGATTTTTAAAGGCATCCAAGGATTTAAATGGCTGTAGTTTTTGATATATCAGAACAACATCTTTCTCCAAGGATGCCATCCTCGATGAGTAATGTCATGATAGATCTTGTACAAGTCTGTAGGACATTTTCCCACTTTTTGAACCCTTGATCTTGCGATATGTCTTAATGCAAACCTGCATTAAGACATATCGCAAATTTAAAAACCGCAAACCCGGAAGCACCCCTAGGACATCATGTCCTGAGATGCCATCAGGGTCGGTGCCCTAGGTTCTCTTTCCTTATTTTGGACCGTGTACACCCCAATGCTAGAGGGGGAGACTGGGACAAGGTCTTACTGCAGCGTGAGTCACGCTGGATAGAGGCGCTCCAGGCCACATCCCCCCCAGGTATTAATGAGCATCTGAGCTTCAAACCCTTTTTAGAGGGTTTTGCCTCTGGTGGTTGGGATAGGGATACTATGTAATGGGGAATGTACAATATGATCTGTCATTGTGAAAATCTGATTGTTTATAATTTTATTCTTTGTATTTATGTTGTATTATTGGAGATTTGGTTACTGCTGTCATGCTTACCGCCAAGTTTGTGACTGTGTCTTCTCTTATTTCAGGTCCTGGCATGCATTTGTGGTCTTGGGCGGTGTGCCTCAGTGTGGGAGCTTACTGTCCTCTCTACAAAAAATGTATATATTTTTTCTCTCTCTCCCCCCCTGCTGGATGCGGTGGTGGCGGATTTCCACTGCCCGGCGCACCTAGGCCCCCATACCCTTTTTGGATCGGGGCAGGGTTTATTTGGGAGATGTGGGGCCCTTCGGGGCCCGAACTTTTCCCACTGCGTCGGTGGGGCCCCTCTGCATGAAGCCCCCCCGGGATGGTTCGTGGGGTGGCGCCGTGCAGATGGACCTCTGGAGACCCGTTCTGGGACCCCGTTCTTGGCTAGAGGTGGCGATTGGTGGGCAAAGGTTTTTTGTTCCCTCCTTATGCAGAGGCATGCACCTCTGCATTTACCTAAGTAACCATCATGGCCCTCGCATGGGACAGTTTGGTCCTATGTGTGTGGCGCCTTGGTTGCTGGGCAACCTTGTCCGGCCGTGTGTTGAGTCTCCCCCATTGGGGGCGGAGTTGGACGGTTGCGCAAGCGCATTGCACCATCCGACGAGGTGGCATCATCGTGGTGTGCGTCGACTGGTGCTCTGACGTCATCGTGGTGCGCGACCTGCTCCATGTGTGGACTTTGGCGCCAATACACCCCATATAAATACGGAGATGACGGACAGTATGGCAGCCGCCATCTCCGTCTGTGAGGGTTGAAACCTTGAACCTCTCCTCCACGGTAACTAATCTCTCTATTCTTCTTTTTTACTTTTGTCATAATGATCAACCATTTTTCCTCTGCCCAGTGTATTGAGCTTTATTTTGGGAGCAGTGAATTGGACCAGTTTTGGGCCAAAATTGGGCCCTCCATTTTGTAATGTATATCTGTGTTACTATATCCTGGGAATGCTATAGCAATATATGTTTGGCGGCTTCCGAGGGTGACACCTTTGGATGACACCATGGGAGGTGCTAAGGCAATTTGGTACATTGGGGTGATATATACCCCTTGAGATATACTGGAGGTTAATCCCTTTCCTCCTTACCATTAATCCCAATTCAACCCGGTGGTGATGAATTCCCTGGGTTATATATACAGTGCCTTGCGAAAGTATTCGGCCCCCTTGAACTTTGTGACCTTTTGCCACATTTCAGGCTTCAAACATAAAGATATAAAACTGTAATTTTTTGTGAAGAATCAACAACAAGTGGGACACAATCATGAAGTGGAACGAAATTTATTGGATATTTCAAACTTTTTTAACAAATAAAAAACTGAAAAATAGGGCGTGCAAAATTATTCAGCCCCCTTAAGTTAATACTTTGTAGCGCCACCTTTTGCTGCGATTACAGCTGTAAGTCACTTGGGGTATGTCTCTATCAGTTTTGCACATCGAGAGACTGAAATTTATGCCCATTCCTCCTTGCAAAACAGCTCGAGCTCAGTGAGGTTGGATGGAGAGCGTTTGTGAACAGCAGTTTTCAGTTCTTTCCACAGATTCTCGATTGGATTCAGGTCAGGACTTTGACTTGGCCATTCTAACACCTGGACATGTTTATTTGTGAACCATTCCATTGTAGATTTTGCTTTATGTTTTAAATCATTGTCTTGTTGGAAGACAAATCTCCGTCCCAGTCTCAGGTCTTTTGCAGACTGCATCAGGTTTCCTTCCAGAATGGTCCTGTATTTGGCTCCATCCATCTTCCCATCAATTTTAACCATCTTCCCTGTCCCTGCTGAAGAAAAGCAGGCCCAAACCATGATGCTGCCACCACCATGTTTGACAGTGGGGATGGTGTGTTCAGGGTGATGAGCTGTGTTGCTTTTACGCCAAACATAACGTTTTGCATTGTTGCCAAAAAGTTCGATTTTGGTTTCATCTGACCAGAGCACCTTCTTCCACATGTTTGGTGTGTCTCCCAGGTGGCTTGTGGCAAACTTTAAATGACACTTTTTATGGATATCTTTTAGAAATGGCTTTCTTCTTGCCACTCTTCCATAAAGGCCAGATTTGTGCAGTATACGACTGATTGTTGTCCTATGGACAGAGTCTCCCACCTCAGCTGTAGATCTCTGCAGTTCATTCAGAGTGATCATGGGCCTCTTGGCTGCATCTCTGATCAGTCTTCTCCTTGTATGAGCTGAACGTTTAGAGGGATGGCCAGGTCTTGGTAGATTTTCAGTGGTCTGATACTCCTTCCATTTCAATATTATCGCTTGCACAGTGCTCCTTGGGGTGTTTAAAGCTTGGGAAATCTTTTTGTATCCAAATCCGGCTTTAAACTTCTCCACAACAGTATCTCGGACCTGCCTGGTGTGTTCCTTGTTCTTCATGATGCTCTCTGCACTTTAAACGGACCTCTGAGACTATCACAGTGCAGGTGCATTTATACGGAGACTTGATTACACACAGGTGGATTCTATTTATCATCATTAGTCATTGAGGTCAACATTGGATCATTCAGAGATCCTCACTGAACTACTGGAGAGAGTTTGATGCACTGAAAGTAAAGGGGCTGAATAATTTTGCACGCCCAATTTTTCAGTTTTTTATTTGTTAAAAAAGTTTGAAATATCCAATAAATTTCGTTCCACTTCATGGTTGTGTCCCATTTGTTGTTGATTCTTCACAAAAAATTACAGTTTTATATCTTTATGTTTGAAGCCTGAAATGTGGCAAAAGGTCGCAAAGTTCAAGGGGGCCGAATACTTTCGCAAGGCACTGTATATATACATAAAAATACTTATAAACGTTTTCTTAAATGCATACTAGAACAATGACAACAATTCAAGTTTATACCCCCTATTTTTTCTTTTTTTCAGATATATATATATAGTTTCCCCTTACTTGGGATTGTCACCTTCGGTCTGGGGCTCCCTCCCTTGTTGTGGCCTTTGGCCGTATGTATGGGGGGTCCTTGTAGTGGTTCTGCTGACCTTCCCGTCCATTAGGGGTTGACCTTGGGGGGTGGATTCCCTTTTTGGTGTCCCCTCCGGGGCCTCCCTTCCCCTTTGCTTGTTGATTGGATGTGGCTCTTCTGGTGTGGCACATGTGCTCAACTCTGCAGTGTATGGTAAGTGGCCTCCCTTCTATGTATTCTCCACCCACAACTCTGTACATTGCAATAATGATTTGTAACACCTGCAATATATTTTTTAGAGCACATACTTCTGGCATCTTTATCGTCCCTGAAGAAGGGCAACTGTCCCGAAACATGTTGGGTGCATGCTCAAGAAGACACCAGCTCTACGCTTTATCTACAAGGTGCTAATTTGAACTGTGATTATGATCTGTTATTCTGATGCCACATGTGTTTTTATTGATAATGTATGCATGTAATGCTTTTTTACAATCTGTCAATCAATAAATTTGATATGTTTTAATTAAAATAATATTTTCATTTATGTACTGCCATTAAAAGTCCCGTTTTTGTACCAGGGGAGTACACCTTTTTCAATTGAGTTATTTTGAGGGGACAGCAAATTTACACTGTTATACAAGCTGTACACTCACTACTTTAGATTGTAGTAAAGTGTCATATCTTCAGTGTAATAAAGTGTCATATCTTCAGTGTTGTCACATGAAAAGATAGAATAAAATATTTACAAAAATGTAAGGGTGTACTTACTTTTGTGAGATACTGTATATATTGTGGGAGATTAACTCATGGGGGATCACCTTTCCTGGGTAAAAGGCAGCTTGAACGCAAAAGTTTTTTAAAAGTCTGGCGGGTTGCCAGTTTTATTGGTAAAAGGTTGCAAGTCATAAAACAAAAAAAATAGCAAAACAAACCTTGACACCTCCAGACAAAACAAACGCAAACCTTGTCTCTTTGAGTCCTTAGAGCAACCAACTCTCAAGGTGTAGCTCTCTCAGTGTAATGATACTGAGTCCCAGGCCAGAGCTACACTGTGTTCTCTTTCTGGTCATTTAAAGCAGCTGAAGGGGAATTTGGTTGGACCAGAAACTCCAGGCCGAAACCAGCTCTGCCATGGTGGCTGGCAAAACCTGGGCCGGACTCTTTCTAGTCCACTCCAAGTGCATGCATGGGAGGCGACAGATATTGCCCGTCCACTATCTCGTCTCCCATAACGTCACATATCCCCCCCTCTGCTCAAGCCCCTGCGCCTGAGCAACTGTCACACCCATACAGTGGACTCGGGAAAGGACATCCGCATTGTTTTGCAGCTTTCCCGCCCTATGTTCCACTGTAAACTTGTAGGGCCAAGCACAGGTTGTACACAGAGGGCTTGTTTTAACTTCTGAAATGCCTTCTCGGCTTCGGGGTTCCACTTTACCACCCCCCTACCCCTTGTCAGGTCCGTCAGGGGGGCGGCAAGGTTGGCAGATTCGGGTATGAAGCGCCTATAGTACACCGTGATCCCCAGGAATGCACGCACCTGCTTTTTAGTTAAACAAATTAGAGGCAATCCAAAAATTGCCCCAACTTCTGTTTGCGGTTTAATGAGTCCCCGACCGATAATTTGGCCAAGGTATTTGGCCTCCTCTAGACCGATGGCACACTTTTTATGGTTGGCTGTGTACCCGCTTTCCTAAGGGAATCTATCTCTGCTTGCACTCGGAGCAGATGCAATTCCCAATCTGGGCTTTGGATGACCACATCACCCAAGTAGGTGGCTGCGTAGGAGCGGTGTGGTCTTAAGGTTCTATCCATCATTCTTTGGAATGATGCAGAGGCACCGTGTAACCCAAATGGCATTTGCTTGTATTGATACGACCCTTCAGGGGTCGAAAAGGCAGTCTTCTCCTTCGTTGTAGGGTTATCTGCCAATAGCCCTTAGGTCTAGGGTTGTTATGTACCGGGCACCTACCAATCGGTCTATAAGTTCGTCAACCCGAGGCATCAGGTATGCATCAAACTTGGACACGCTATTTAACTTTTTAAAGTCATTACAGAACCTGATAGTGCCATCGGGCTTCGGGACCAGCACTATGGGGCTCCACCAGTCACTGTGGGATCACGTCCAATTCTAACATGGTTTTGATTTCTTTGCCACTTCCTCTCGCCTTGCATCAGGGATTCTATAGCACCTGATTCCGTGATTATGTCATGCTGGATCACTGAGGTCAATTCGGGTAAAGAGGAGAAAAAGTCTATTTTTACTCACAAATTCTTTAACGTTTTTTTGTTGCGTTACGGACAAGGACTCGATTATGGGGACATCAGGGGTCATTGGTACCCTGTCCTTTTGAGGATGGGAGACAGTCAGTAAACTCTCTTGGTCCTTCCATGGTTTTAAGAGATTAACATGGTAAACTTGCTCCGGTTTTCTCTTCCTTGGCTGGTAAACTTTGTAGTTTACCTCCCCCCACCCTTTCCCTAACCTCTAAGGGACCCTGCCACTTAGCCAGGAATTTACTTTCGACAGTGAGGACCAGTACCAGCACTCTATCCCCGGGGTTGAAAGTTCAGGTCTTGGCCCCCCCCCATTATAAACCCTCCTCTGTGCTTCCTGGGCTCTGTCAGGGAAATAGATGCCCTCATGCACACTGGCACAAGAATCACGAATCACCGCGGGCAGATACGCGCTGGCGCGGGTAGACACGTTAGAAGGTGTGATGGCGCGATTGCACGTTCGCGCATGCGTGACGGCACACGCATATCATGACAGGTCCTGGCGCCAAACATCCTATTTAAGCCTGCTGCTAAGAACAATGCATTGCTGGTTTATCGCCAGCTTCCTGTGGCCTTGTGATCTTGTATCCTGCTATCTGCTTACCGGTTACTGACCTGGCTTGCCTTGACCTGCTCTTCTGTGTATCCTGATCTTCTGGCTTGACCCCTTGGCTTGTATCCTGACGCTGTTTCTGCCTGTTCTCCGGTGTATGACCTGGCTTGCTCCTAGTTTACTCTTCCTGAACCGGTTACGAACTGCCTTCCTGTGTTTGATCCCCGGCCTGGCTCTCGGTTCAGCTCTCCTGTTTACTCCACTGCATGGTACTCCTGGTGAAAGCCACGCTCTCCAGCTTCACAGCTTATCCAGCCTGCTCCAGCTGCTCTTGGCTACCAGTCTCCAGCATCCAAGTGAACCCTGCTTCTGTGGGCACTGCATTCCCTGTACCACCTTCAGGGGTTGTACTACACTCAGCCGCAAGGGGAGCCCTTCCAGCATCTTGGCCTCCTACCCGGTATGTGACAGGCTCGCTACATATGTTCCCGTACAAGGGGCAGGACAGTCGCGATTCGATCCTGCATCAAAGAGATATGCTCAATGATGCTTCTATACGGGGTGGCCTCTCCTTCCCACGTTTCTATTGTGACATCTAGCAGCCCCCTGGGATTTCTACCATACAAGAGTTCAAACGGGTATAACCCGTAGACAGACGCCTGCAGAAACTCTCATATGGCAAACATGAAATATGGTAGCAAAAAATCCCAATTTCTCCCATCTTTGTTGGCCACCTTTTTAAACATACTTTTGAGGGTTTTATTAAATCCCTCCACAAGTCCATCCATTTGGGGGTGGTAGACAGAAGTACGGAGATGGGAGATTTTGTACAGCTTGCATAGTTACTTTTTGCCATCCTTCCTGCACAGCGACTCTCTCAAAAGTGGTGAGGTACGCCTCTACATCATCCGAAGGAGTCATCTTCTGCAGGTGGTAACTGTCATGTATCTTCTTTTGTTCCAAAGGAGGTGTGAACGCCTTTTTTAATTCCAGCAGGGCCTCTGCAAACTGGCGATTCGTCTCCTGTTGTGCTGCAATAGCCTGGCAACTCTCCTCCCGCTGAGCTGCAGTGGCCTGTGTGACGTAGAGGTTGGTTTCCTGCTGAGCTGCAATGGCCTGCCGAGTTGCCTTCTGTGGGAGGTAGCAGGATCATTGCCCATATCCTCCACCACTTGTGGGAGATTAGCTTGTGGGGATCACCTTTCCTGGGTAAAAGGCAGCTTGAAGGCAAACTTTCTTTAAAAGTCTGGTTGGTTGCCAGTTTTATTGGTAAAAGGCTGCAAGTCATAAAACAAACAAAATAGCAAAACAAAATCTTGCCCTCCGGCACTAAACTATTACAGAGCAGGATACCTCTCTATAGGATGTCAGGCTTTTTCCAGACACCTCCAGCTCAAAACAAACGCAAACCTTGTCTCTTTGAGTCCTTAGAGCAACCAACTCTCAAGGTGTAGCGTTCTCAGTGTAATGATACTGAGTCCCAGGCAAGAGCTACACTGAGTTCTCTTCCTGGTCATTTAAAGCAGCTGAAGGGGGATTTGGGTGGACCAGAAACTCTGGGCTGGAACCAGCTCTGCCACGGTGGCTGGCAAAACCTGGGCCGGACTCTTTCTAGTCCACTCCAAGTGCATACATGCGAACTGACAGATATCGCCCGTCCACTATCTTGCTTCGCATAACGTCACTATATATATATATATATGTATACACAGTGGCTTGCGAAAGTATTCGGCCCCCTGGAACTTTGCGACCTTTTGCCACATTTCAGGCTTCAAACATAAAGATATAAAACTGTAATTTTTTGTGAAGAATCAACAACAAGTGGGACACAATCATGAAGTGGAACGAAATTTATTGGATATTTCAAACTTTTTTAACAAATAAAAAACTGAAAAATTGGGCGTGCAAAATTATTCAGCACCCTTAAGTTAATACTTTGTAGCCCCACCTTTTGCTGCGATTACAGCTGTAAGTCGCTTGGGGTATGTCTCTATCAGTTTTGCACATCGAGAGACTGAAATTTTTGCCCATTCCTTCTTGCAAAACAGCTCGAGCTCAGTGAGGTTGGATGGAGAGCGTTTGTGAACAGCAGTTTTCAGTTCTTTCCACAGATTCTCGATTGGATTCAGGTCTGGACCTTGACTTGGCCATTCTAACACCTGGATATGTTTATTTGTGAACCATTCCATTGTAGATTTTGCTTTATGTTTTGGATCATTGTCTTGTTGGAAGACAAATCTCCGTCCCAGTCTCAGGTCTTTTGGAGACTCCATCAGGTTTCCTTCCAGAATGGTCCTGTATTTGGCTCCATCCATCTTCCCATCAATTTTAACCATC